>KN889918.1:0-17299 GCA_000934455.1 Apostichopus parvimensis
TCCTGCTAGTATTTCCTGTATATTCACTACTTCCTGGATCAACCCCTAGCATCATTGCATCTCTTAGTATTTCATGTAGGCTATAGCCAGTACTAATTACTCATCTAACACTTGTATAAAGGTCACTTCTTACTGGATCAATGGAAGCATAGTTCTATCTTTTAGTACTTTATATAGTCACCACTTAACTGGGTCAGCACTAGAAAAAAGTAACCCTTTTTAGTATTTCCTGTGTGGTCACTGTGTACTGGATCAAAACTGACATCGTTGATCCTTTTACTTCTTCCTGTATAGTTGTCACTGCTTACTGGATCAACACTAGTGCATGTAGTTGCTCCTTCTAGTATTTCTTGTATAGTCACCAATCAATGGAACACCCATTATCCTAGCTGTATATTTAAGTATTTCCTGTATAATCACTGCTTTTACTGTAATTAACACTGGAATTGTTTACTTCTAATTACTGAACACTCACATGGCCAAATTGTTACATCTTGATTCACTTTTGAAATTCAGCTCCTCTTATTTGATGCCTCACTACAACAATACAGTAACTTCATACTCAGGCAGCAAAATAGCTTGATTGGTAATAAAATAAGGCTACAAAGTTACAATGGACACATGATGACAATTCCAGAATCATGACTATTTGCATGATAGTCACAATTTTGTGACAACCGTTGTATTCCCAAATCATCATGGTAACGATAACTAAGTAAGCCAGCCATTCTCCACTGAAGGTTAGTAGTACCAACACGATATGCTTGCTTTTCCATCAACTCACAGTTTCTTTGAGTAGCATAGCTGCCTTTAGCGGAGGTGCTTGGACTCCTACCTTTCTTACCGCTATACTTTTATTACAGCATCTCTAACACGAGGACACTATCCCTACTCATCTCTAGCACATATATTTGCTCCTAAATTTCTCCATTAGCAATTAGTCAAATTTGAAATATACCTCTAATAATCAAGACACTGGTGAATCCCACAAAACCAATTTTGCAGGGATGACATATTTACTTCCTCTCATTAAAGCATAGACATTTATATCTAACTTGATGAGAAGTGTTAATGCATCTACTTTTGTTTAGTGAACTCTTTTGTACAATAAATACAAAGTAGTACATGTTTATATAAAAGACACTTCTGGATCCATGCAATCTCGATATTAATTCCCGTGCTATGAAGCTAAGCATGAAGCACTCTCTACTCATTGCCCAACCTGAAACCTCGAAAAATCCATGATTTAAAATCATAATACTATATTCCACCAAAAAAATAAAATAAATAACATTCAACTTCAAAATATAACAAGCTATTGCAAGAGTTGGAAGAAAATCAGAAACTCTTTACTGACTCAATTACAAACCTTCAACAATAAGTTATGGTTTTGTGATTTTCAATTTCTCTGTGTGACTCACAGCTGCATATATCCAACCATTAACTGTATATCCAACCAATAATGACATTGATAATCTGTACCCGTTCGTTTTCATTTTGAAAACAAACATGACACACTGCCTGAGTCACACATTACTTATACAAGTGCAATTAGTTGATGGAGGCATTAATTAATCCAATAGTCTAAGGTATTGATTAATCCAATAGTCTGAGGCATAAATCTGTCACTCATCAACTGCCTTCAATGGTAACAGCCGTCAGCTGCAATTAGAGCTAGGTTGTACCTTTGTGTCATCAATTAAAACCAACACACATGTCATATCTTCATATAATATTGGATACTCATCAATCTGATGATGTGATACACGTGCAGACATCCATCTGAATACCCACCCATAAGAAGTGAGTTTAATATTAACCACTTTCCAGCAGTGTCGAAAATCTTGCATGTAGCGCAAAATTCAATGTAGATCTAATCTTTAATACCACATTTGGAAATCTCTGAAATTATTCATTTACCCAATTTCATCGACATGGTGCAACTTTAGTGGACAAAATTGAGGAATGGTGCTCTCTTTCAAGGTTGATTTTGGTAAACCACCAGATTATGAGAAATTTGAACTTACATCTTGCTTTCATGTTTGAAATGTACAAAACCTAGTATTAAATCAACAACTGGTCTACACACCAGCATATGTCAATCACAGTCTAGTTAATTAGTGGGCTTATCATTTCAAGAAACCATATGCCAATTTTTCCCATTGTATGGTTGAAAAACTTGTCCTAGCAGATTGACAAAACAGTGTATCACATTTGCATGACACACAGTAAAACCCAAGATATCTTAAGCCAACAACAAGTGTTCTAGTAAATGCATGAGCAGGACCAAAGCCGAGACTCATTCTCATACAAACATCAATGATTTGAATTTATCAAAGATACTAGTAACCAAGGCGATTCAGCAATGCGCTAAAACTACTTTCAAAGATGCTTCATGCACATAAGCAAATGTATATCTGTCTGTTCATACCAATCCCCAAACCCACACAATCTTTGCTCTTTTCAACTTTGCTTATAATTTCCTTGTCAGTTTTTCATTGTTCATGTATATATATATATATATAGACATAAAAAGTCTAATTTCTCTTGAACTACCTTCTTGCCACTTTCAGGGTTTTTATTTTTGGGCTTCTGACGGGCAACCCCAGCAAAGAAATGGCTACATAGGAATCACCACAAACAAAGGCTTGATGAATAATCATCAGTTGGTAGCACATAGGACTCATAAATATTCATGAGGTCACCGGTTCAAATCCAATTCTAGCCGAACATTTCTTTGCTTTTTTTTCCAGTTTGGTTTGTAATTTCACAGTCAGCTCTGCATTGTTCATTTACTTGTAAGAAATAACGACTTTTATCTCTGAAAAAGCAAACTTTCCAGAGTAACCAGTCTATTCCCATAAACTACATGAGTACAGTTGTTACCTCATGATGCATCAATTGCATTGTTTAAACCCTTTTTTGAATAGTATTTACTTACCATAGAAGTCTCTGAAATTATACTACATGCAAAACTCAACAGCTACAACACAAGGCCTTCATGACGTCCAGGTTGCTAAAGCCAATTTCTTTTTACGATCAATATTCTGTAAGAAATCTCCAAACATATTTTCCACTGAAGCCTGTTCTACAGAATTGCCACAAGAAGTTTGTCAAATTTTACTTAAAATGTAAAAATTTTTCTTTGATTCAATCAGACTAACAAATAATTTCAAACAAGTACATCAAGGTTGTTAAACATAAAGACATTTTTTTTTCCATCCGAGTAATTGTTAATCTCATGTTTTATGAACAATGGACACCAAGCTTCAAAATGCTTTTCTTTGAATTCATAAGCTTCATAAACAACCAAAATAAGAGCAAAACTAACTGAAAATTTTTGAATGTTTGTTTCAACTCACTAAACAACAATGGAAATTTGACATTAAAACTCCTTAAAGCTTTCTTTTCTCAACGTTTGTAATCCTCAAAACAAATTTTTACTGACGGCGAAGTACAAATAATTGTTGTCTACTAAGTATTCATAATTTGTTGTCCACACCATCTGCTTAGTCCTCTACTGTACACTCTCATCACATATATTTTACAGAATATATTTTAACTTTTTCAACTCATACTGTCTGATTTTCAGCGACGCTATCTTTACAGTTTCCTTGGTATTGATAAATGTATCTATCTGAGGACATTTTAAACCGTCCTATAAGCTATGTTGTCTTCAGCTGCCATTTACAAATATTTCCTTTCCCAATTCCTTTTTCATCTCTTTTTTTGTCTCATAAAACTTTTGCAGTATTAAAAACAGCATAAACCGCAGAGTAAAATTCTCTTAATCTTTCTTATTACATTTTGACATTAAGTACTTTGTTTTGTTTTTTTGTATCAGATTTTCTTTTCTAAAATAAACATATTTATTTATTTTCAACAGAGAACATATTTCAACATAAATTCAACCAACACAAAACCAGCTTAGTATCACAAATAAGAATAATGTTAGACTCTTCTTCTTCAACTTTTGATTCATTCTGCACCTTCAAGTACCTTATCTTTTTTTTTTCATTACCTTTCACACAGTCCTCTTTGTATGTACCTGGTGCTCACCATTTAGAATTTGCTGCCAAGGTCCCACACAACAACTATACTACCTCTGGCTGCTACCTGTTGATCACAATTAATACTCAGCATAATTTTTCTTCATAAAGACTTTAATTCCTCCAGATGTACCTTCTGCTTTCTTTCTTTGTTTATTTGTCTTTTGTTTTGGAAAGATCTTGGATTTTATCTGAATAATCAGAGAGTCTTTCGATGTCAAACAATACTGGCAGGTCTTTCTGGTAAGTCTTTGGAAAACTTGGCGATGGACAACTTCAGAGAGTCAAAACATCCCAGATCTTCAGCTGCCTGGAATAGAGCCCACTGGATGTATGATGTTAAATATGACTACCAAAATGACAAAAACTATATACAAAGTGATAGCTAACCACAAACCTAAACTATCATGCAACTTTTGCTTGTAGTTCCTCAAGACAAAAAGTCCCAACGTGGGTCCGACGAGCAATCCTATGATGTGACCCAGGTATGAGAAAGGAGGGTCATACCCGCCGTAGCGACGATAAATCCCGCAGGCAAAGTCCAGCAGAGCTGAAAAGAAAGAATGAGAAGGTTGTACTAAGGTTCCTAAAAACAAGTTAGTAGTTTGTTGTATAATAATATGAATATTAATGTTAATAAAAAAAATAAAGATATTAATAATCAGCAGTTATTTTTACGGCACTTAAGCAACCAAAAATGTGAGAGAAGCCCGCAAGGGCTTATGGATTACAACTTACACGTCCGGTCACTTCCAATTCAACATTTTAACTCAAATTTGAAATCTTTTCATTTTAGGAAGTCATTTCAGATGGGAAAACCATAGATTGCTCTTGGATGAAAATCCCACCTTACTATGACCCGGCCGGGTATCACACACGGAACCTCCCGATGGCTAAGCCTCACTGCTTCAAATGCCACAGCCTTTATCCACTCGGCCACAGCACCGGTTCTCAAACATTAATAATAATTATAAGTATGACTAAAAAACAGCTTTGGTTGAGATATGTTACAATACTCAACCTTATATCCACTTGATGTACACACTGGCTATGTTCCCTATATTCAGTACTTCATAAAAAAAATATGTTTTTTTTTTTAGTAGAAATATTATTTTCCACTGGAAATATATTAATTCAAAACTATTTAAAAAAACAGAAAACAATTTTTAGTTCAATTGCCCTGAGCATGTTATCCAATCTGCTGTAGTCAAATTTGAAAAAAATTCAAATCTTTGCCATACAAAATACAATAAGGATGTGGTTTTACCTAACAACTAAAGTTCCAGCAAGTTTGTTGACCAAGCAATTTTAGCCACAGCAGCATCCCTTTAAACGATAGCAGATGAAAAGCTAATCAAAGATCTCCACATTCTTGTTGTTATCTGTGACTGATCATGACATACAAAGGTGTCTACCAAGCAAAAACCACAGCTATGATGGCTTGGTATAAAACAAGGAACTATCAGTAGCTCAAAATGTAAAGCCTTGCTATACTTGAACTATTACAAAAGCAGGTTGCTGATAGAGCAAAATACCACTAGCTTGCGGTTTGATAAAATGCTTTGCTGCACTTGCTGATTGAAAGGTTGAAAAAGATACTCTCCTATGGAAAGGACAAGTCCATATATAGAGGTGTCTGAACTAAATAACAGATATATACTCACCTATTCAAAGAATGGATCCAGGATGAATGTGCCCAGCCTTAAGTAACATATTTACTCACTTATTGAAAGAATATGTTGAGTACTGAAGGTGTCTGAGCTTTCAAGTAACATGCATAATCACCTCTTAAAAGAATGGGTCCATGGATGAATGTGCCTAAGCTTTAAAGTGACATATATACTCACATATTGAAAGAATATGTTGACTCTACTGAAGGTGTCTGAGCTTTCAAGTAACATACATACTCACCTCTTAAAAGAATGGGTCCATGGATGCAAGTGCCTAAGCTTTAAAGTTACATATATACTCAGCTATTCAATGGGTCCTAGGATGAATGTGCCTAAACTTTTAAGTGACATATTGTTTTCACCTACTGACTACGTAGTTTGGTGTCTAGACTTAATGTACTCACTTATTCCATAGACTAATCCCAACCTCACAAAGTTCCAGTTTGCTGTCTGGTAATTCTGGTGAACCAAAAGAACAAAAAAGAAGTCACAACAGTAACCTTCAAAAAAAACAACTTTTTAACGACTGAGCAAAGACAAAAACAATAGTAAAAAGGGAAAAAGTAAGAAATGTTTATTTCTGCATCTGACGGTAATATGTGACCATTCTTAAATTGGAGTTGATGAATATGAAATTGTATTCCAATGCGTTGAAAAAAGACACAAACAGTTTTAGAAACAATTAAACAAGCGGGGGAATCAAGCAAATCGTTCTCAAATATTTCTCCTTTTTTTTTATTTGCCTGCAAAGCAGCTGTTTATCACATTATAAGATATGTAAATATGAAGGACCTTCCAGCCATCGGAAGTAAGAGTAATAAGCTTAACAGTATATTTTGTGAATTCTTCAAATCGAAGTCTTTTAAAGATTCTAGTAATATTCTGGTTGCAGACTCTTAAGCTTTAACTTCGTAGTTTAGGTTTACCATCAGCCTTACAGTAATCAGCCTTTGCTCTTTGTGAGCTTTTTTTTATTTATAAATTTTATCCCAAACTAGAGAAAATACTTCTGTCATTTATCATTTTCGATTTATCATTTTTCAATCCTAGCACAATCTTCTTCAGAGGCTAATTTCAGTCACATAAAGTTCAGTAAAGACATTTGTAAATATTTTTTTGTTGAGGAAATATTTAAGTCTGTGTTTCCTTTCCGTCATCAGGACTGGATCTTGAATTGAAATGTTTCTCGATTGGAAAATTAAAATTGAACGCCAAGTTAAATCTTCAAGAAACTGCCAGCTCATGCCTGGAATCAATAACACTATTTCAAACAAGGCAATCAGTATATATATATATATATACTATAATTATAATAGTATTGTTCGATACAGGTGACAAACGCCTACAGTGGAATTACGACCTTCCTTACCGGTTTCGAACCTCTGGACATACAATCAGGGTCCATAGCCTAGTGGTTAGGGTGTCCGCGTACAGAGCGGAAGGCCCGAGTTCGAATCCCAGTGGAGGCTGGAAGTTTTTTCACTGTTCTTGATTTTCCAACTCATTACGATTTTCATTTACATATATATATATATATATGTATGTATTGTATTGTATGTATTTTAGATCCTCCTGCAAGCAGGAACTTGCGAAGAAGCCATCATTGGCTTATCAAAGCCGCAAGCTGACCGAAGTCAGTCTCTTAGATTCATATTTAACGTCCGTGATTATGAATTGTCAACAACTCTGTAACTAGATGACATACATTAACCTTGGAGTGACTCAAACTCGTCACCATATAATTGAAAGGCACAGGCGTTAACCACTGAGCAAACACTCCTTAATATATAGGAAATAAAGTCACGCACTTTTATAACGGATGCTACACAATATTTTTTTCTAGTCTTTAATTTGTATCAAGCAAACAAGTGTGATTTCATTGATGCATGACTGCAAACAATATGTCATTGTGATTCTTTAGAATATGAGTATGGGTGCAGGACAATATGAATTCACTCATGCTTATTAGTATTTTATAAGTTTCACAACACCTGTAGCAAATTTGGAACCGTGCTAAATCCAAGGTCAAAACTGTAACAAGTATGCAAAAATATAGAACCAGAATGCAAAAATGCATTGTGGTTTCAATGATGTAACATGAGCAGTTTTCTTCATGAATCCAACGTAATGTATAGTGAGGGTGTACATGTTTACAAGGATTTCATGATTTGACCTCTGATGACCCCAAATGACCTTTGACCTCCACCAAAAACAATAGGCTTCTTTAACTCAATGTGGTACTTCTACACACTAAATTAAAGGTCGGCCCAAGCTTCCAGTATTGAGATATCGTGTTTACAAGGTTTCCACAATTTCACCCCTGGTGACCCCAAATGACCTTTGACCTCCACCAAAAACAATAGGCTTCTTGTACTCAATGTGGTACTTCTACACACTAAATATGAATTTGGTCTGACCTTCCCTTCTTGAGATATCGTGCATCTCTAGGACATAAAATCTGCTTGTTCTTACTTCAGATTTAGTATGGCAGGGCCCATAGGAATGGAAGGAAAAGTTCACCTGAAGGATTAGGTTGAGTTCCCCTTTCTACAAGCCAAAATACATTTAACTCTTAATTAATTTATTCCTCCAATATGTGATAGCATTGAATATTTATATGTTCTAAGGGACCTTTTCTGATTAAAGTTGAGTTGGAAATCATCTGTTCTTTTTCAGAGCACATCTAAACTGACACCTAATTATCTAATGTAACTTTTTTCAGCATCTAGCTCAAAAAATAAATCAAATCAAGGAGTACAAAGTTCCAGAAGCAAAGCTTTCAAAACTTTTCAGCAAATTTTAACACAGATGACCTTTCTATGTCAAAGTGACCTTTATTTTCAATGAAATGTTTTATCAAAATGTTGCATATGATGCCAGAATATGATTTATGAAAATGCCGCAGCAATAAAAATAAAAATTTTGAGGAAAGAAATCAAACCACTGGTTAATTCTATGTATGATATTGTATGTAACACAGACACCTTTATCAAGTATTTTAAATCTTCTATTCAATCGGACTAAGTAGTGCATCTACGTATTATCAAGTGGTAGCAACAATTAAAAAAAAAAAAAAATCCATGGCCAATATTACATCAGTTCAAGTTGTATATTCTATTTGAAATCTATGCTAGTGGTGCCACACAGGCCACATAGTTAACTACTGTAGGCATATAGAGCTTAACCATTCATATTTTGTCAATTAATATTCAACCTAATTTAAACAGTGAGTCATCCTTATATAATTGTGTTCCAGATGTTATTATTCGAAGCTAAATTTCAAAGAAAGTGAGCAAATCCAACTCATGATGATATATTACCAAAGATGGTGGTAGAGATAATGTGCACTAGTGTTTGTTCAGTTGCTATTATTGCCATGGCACAATGCGCCACTTGTTTTAGATAAAGCGTTACTTGCATGAAGATGTAAACGAAAATATCTAACCTGCCTGCCTGCATTCAATTAATGGTAATATACTTCGGTACTACTCCCTTGCAAGTCGGCCCCAAAAAAAATGAATTTACTAGGTAAAGATTAGTCAGCCTCTCAATCTCTTATTGATTATTTATTGCATAATTACACCGACAATTGTCTTCAATTAATTAATTAAACTTTGTTTGACTTCTCTAACATTCTGTGAATCCTTCATAATTTGAAAGTCACACTAAATTGATGTAGGTAAAAATGGTCTGATATGTTTGTTAACACTGCCTAGGAAGGGATTTTTGGACACAAGACCCAGTGATGGAGGCACTTGAAATATTTGGGCAGTCACGATAAATGTTACTCCAGGAGGTCACGACTATGTTCAGGTTAAGCAGCATTTTGCATCCTTTTCTATGATTTTTCTCAACCGCACTGACTCCATGATGCCATAACGACATACATAACTAGCTTATCTATTTAAATCATACTTCAAATGGTGGCATAAAAGTCGAAAAAATTTACAACTTTGTTTTTCTCCAAGATATTTTCCGTTGGGATCCCAATAAACCTCGCCCATAATATGAATATTTAAACACTACGAACGTCATTGACCAATACTTAATACAACACCATGCTTGATTTGTGTACAGTCTATATGGCAGTTGTACCAGGGAGTTCCATAACAACTCCATGGTTGTATCAACGCAAAGTTTTGAATCTATTTTAAGCAACGGCTCATAACTAAACCTGCATCTCTGATTGGTTGAATTCAAACTAGTGGGTTTGGGGGAACTGTATGCGATTAATTTTAAATGTGGAATTTGTCGGTGGACGCTTTTCTCATTATCTGCAAATATCCTTAATTACTCGCCAATTAACGTTGTTGGCAGGGAAAAACTTGGCTAATATCTTAGTTTGCTGTTTTGTGATTGATATATGTTAAAAACTTGATGGACATGTCAAAAAAGTGACCAAACGCAAAATGCTGCTTTAAAGGTTTACAAGTTTTGGAGATTGCGGTAAGTTTAAAAAGTTCTTCCCTCTGAACCTGCAAATCAGATAAGTATATGCTTTGGTGAAGTGTTGTTTTGTATTTTCAAGTCATATATGCAATAAGATGAAAAGCCTCACAACTATTCTTTTGCTGAACAGAACAATTCACACTGTACAAATATAGGCGGCATACTTTTAACAGATGGACGGTAACAAAGTTAACTATTACTAGCTTGAACTCAACCATGATTAATTGCAAACAGCTCAGCACACAATGAGAAAATATTTCACTTATTAAGTGCAAAAATAGTTTATCGCATGACCAAATAAAAATAATAAATTGAAAGGTATTGTGTATGCTGTTTATTATGTATGATTTTATCTAAATATGGGAATTTGCTGGAATACTAGCTTTTGGTCTTACCCATAGCTGCTGCCAAATATGATAACCATTCAGATGAAACTTCTCCCCTCCCCTCCCCATCATAAATAGTAGGGGCTGTGGCAAAGAACTAAAACCCTGTTGGAGTAATAAATCTAATTACGGCAATGGTCTACGTGTTGTATAATGGCACCCACTAATTTACCACTGTAATATCCTACCACTGCCTTTTAAAAATGAAACACAGAAGATGTTTTCATGTTCATGTTGGCTTTGAGTCATTTCTGAATATGGCTTGTAACCTTAACATTGTATCCTACCAGCGACCTATCATTGCATTGCCCGATGGTGTAAACATCTTGTAAAAAATATCCTTTTGCAGGATTGCAGAATTCTTTAAAGTATGTGTTGGGGTTTATTTTGGATATGATTTTCAGTACTTCAGCAATGGGAGAGTTAAGATTTATGCCCTTTTTAAGTACACTCATGCATGATATACTCGTACCAGACGTTCCTATCCAATCTATTCTCTCAGCACTGTACTTAAAGAACGGTATAGTGCTGCGGGAGATCAGCCAGGGCTGTGCGTTAAAATTGAGATTAAATGGAAAATTCTTTAGAAGCTTTGTTAGACACCAATCTAATTACTATATGGTGTTGTAATTAATACACCAATTACATTTTGCTGATTCCTACACTTAAGTGTGAAAT
The DNA here is from genome assembly GCA_000934455.1 of Apostichopus parvimensis. NCBI lineage: Eukaryota > Metazoa > Echinodermata > Holothuroidea > Aspidochirotida > Stichopodidae > Apostichopus > Apostichopus parvimensis. The sequence goes on from KN889918.1 coordinate 11,233, forward strand.
GTTTTCTGTGAAACTCTGGTTTGACAGTTCATTTTAATTTAATACAGCTAGGAGGGGATTTACTTTGGTTATAATTGGCTTGTTAGCTGCCTGGGAGGACAGAGGTCAGGCATGGTCATTTATACACTGACCTGTACACTCATTGCCAGAAAATTGCATGGGGTTTCTCGGGGTACTATTTGCATGTATTTGATCAAAATTTTCTCGCGAGATGATTCTCAACGTATCTTCATCAAATTGTACACTGGAATACACTATTAAATATCAAACATCGAAGGAGGAAGGGAAATATCTTTGAACGATGGAATTGTTTCTCCTTTTCATTGTTTTGAAATAAAAATGTAACTGAAAATGGAGAATGATGTTAGCGAATCATTCCATTCATTACAAATTATATTTGACTATTGCTTGGACTTGATATGGGGGAGGGGTCTAAGGGGAGTTGGTGTCCCCCTCCCCCTTTGAGAAATTTTTGAACAATTGAAGGTCCTTAGATGCGATCTGGTGCAATGTTTTGCCAGTTTCATCATTATCATATGATATGATATTATCAGCAGATTTTGTTTCCTGTTTGAATTCTGTTACATGTTGTTTTACATATTATATCGGAAAAACAAACTTAGTGCTCTTTTACAGTTTTTCCAGTAGGATGATTCTTGTTTAATGCCCAATGTCTGGACTTTAATACATTTGACGAACTTAACTGATGGACAATATAACAAAAAAAAAAAGTTTTTAACAATTTTTAGACACTGAAAATGGGAGCAGTTGCTCCCACTGCTCCCCCCCCCCCCCTGGCTACGTCCCTGCTCAGGTTCCTGTTTCCATCACCAATTAAGTCCATCTGAAAACTTACTGATAAGGAATTGGCAAGGTGAGCACTCAAGAATGCGTATGAAATTGTTGTTGACCCGCAGAGATATCCACTTCTATCCAACAGGCTTGTACCCATGGCCCCTGTAGAAAAGGAGAGAAAATAAAAGTTTCAGGAGGATGGTTAAACAATTAGTAACTTAACATTGCTATAGTATGATATGTAAGCCTTCATAAAATGCACACTACTCTTTTTGACTACTGAAAATAAAACCATATGAAAACTTGGAGAAATTGCATACTTTTTGACAGAATAAACAGTGTTTTACATTTCATCAAGGTTAAAAGGCACACTAGGCTGGATTTGACTTAATACTGTACAAACTTCATGTCTCTGTGCCAAAATGTGCCACTTCAACTTTGTCGAAGGATTTGGAGTTGGGTGACAAGTGTTTGAAGAGCACTACATTGCATTTCGCTCTATGATTTTTGTAATGACTAATTTTTATGAGAGAAAAACTGACACCATGACTCCCCGAATAACTCTAAAATATATTGTTACAAAACATGTTCAATTGTTTCCAACTTTATACTCCACTATCTTGTGTTCCCAAAGTGTCATTCTATATTTACCCCAAAAATATATATATATATATATCTACTCTATCCTCCTTGTATTAGTCATTATCTGCAAACAGCATAATTTGAACTGTGAAAGTGTGTGGGTAGCTTATTCACCATTCAATGCAGGCTAACTGAATCCCATGATTCTGTCATGTGTAACTCTTTGTCCCTCTACAGTTTATCTCCTACCTCTCCTCTTCCCCATGTTGGTTTCTTTCTTCTCTCCTACCCTTGTCTACTAATCCTCATACATCTATCTCTTTTGTGTTCCCCCTACTCATTCATTAACCTGTCTGTATTCTGTGCATGTATTTTGTCCCTTTTGTTTAATACTGTTAGTTGTCATTCAGCCTCTGAAGAAGATCCTGCTAGGATCGAAACATCAGGCCCACCTACTGTTACACATATGTAACTAGTAATTAAGCAAACCTGAACAAGTTTGAAGGAAATGAGGGGGCTATGCCACAATGGGCACAGTGAACAGAACTTGGCAATTAACAACCAATGTCACTGCCATTGGGAAGGAAGGAGATCTGGATATACTGTGTTTAATATTTTGTTTAATAGTAAGTTGGCCTGACATTTGGATCCTAGCAGGATCTTCTTCATTTAGCCTTTGAAGAAGATCCTGCTAGGAATCGAAATGTCAGGCCAACTTACTTTTACACATTCTCTTACACAGGCTCTCTAGTGGATAAGCAGTTTGCTAACAGTTTTATTTTATTTTTATTTTGTTTCATACAGATAAGAAACATGTGACATATTAAATTACTCTAATTTGTGATCAAATTAATTTAATTAATTAATTTAAATTAATATTCACATCTTGGTTTCAGTCATTATTTCTAATGTGACAATATGAAAACTAATGAGCCAGACTTGCAAATCAATTCCAAAACTGACGGCTGGTATCAGATTCTGGAATAGGATAAAACAAAGCACAATTACAAGGAATCAGTCAATTGGTATCAAGTCCAACATGGACTCAACTGAGCGCTCATCTCCCAAAGTAAAAATCCTCAAGTGAATGACTAGATGGACTTTTTGGAGTAGTTTTCTTTTTTATAAGACTGTGTGATTTGTTGCATAAATGATTAAGTATGAACACCATTCAGTCACTTCAGGCTGAACAATATTGCCCAATGTCTATATTCAACATTGTTCTACAGTTTTGGCCCCACTGCAAACTTGATACAAAATATCTTATAGGTTTCTCTCAATTAACTTCTAACAGGAACATGTAACACTCTCATTTTAAACTTATAAGGTAGTGACATTCACTGCTTGCTACAAAGATGATGAATTGGAGCTTTGCTGAACTAATCAACGGCCGAGCCACCCAATGATGCTAGAACGGTGTACGACTACCTTCATTCTAGCAGAAATTTATCGGCCAAGGTTGTATGAATTGCTCTAGTTCTCAGCGGAGTATAAAAAAAAATACATTTGGCAGCTAGCCCAGCAACTATATTTCAGGATAAATTGTTGCAGCAGCTTGCAAGTTTACGATAGGGCAGTCCTCTCATCACAGAAGTAGGTGAAGCAAGGAAGGTCCAGGGAAACGATACACTGAGCAGCATCGCTTCATGGAATCCAGATTTGTGAGTTTTTTCTGTGAAATAATGGTTTTGCTCAATCAACCTGTCAATTTGCCCGCATCTGAAATAGTTTAAAGTTCTTTCAAAGTTACAAATATTACACCTATAAACTACCAATTCCTCGAAGAAATTCTAAGAGAGTGTCATAAAGTTTGGAAGTAGAAATGTGACTATTTCTGCATACCTAGCACTTTTAGAGTGACAGTTAGATATAGAAAGCCTTGAAAATAACTTCTTTTTTTCTTCCAAATTTTACAACAGTTTCTGACAAGGAAGTCAATCACAGAAGAGCAATCTTTCCTAATATTCAAATTCATGAGTTTAAGGTTAAAGCCTTTTGCAGGATCAGCCCGTCGCTATGGTAACAACTCAAACGGTTTGGCGTTCTTTCAAATTTATGAATAATTACAGATATAATTATATACAAACAAAGACAGAGAAATTCACAAAATGTGGTGTAAAATTTCCATTTCATGTGAACATTTTAACATATCTAGCAAAATCTTGAAATGAAAAACAGATATAGCTAGAGTTTTTTCTTGCAAATAACTTTTTCCAAAGTTTGCACAGCAGATTCTCCTCACAGTTTTCAGCTAATATTTTCATCACAACAGCTTGCAAAATTACAATAGAAAGTGTCGCATGGCCATGCATGATGACATCAGCATTTTGATGCATGCATCCCATGGATAAATTAGGCTGTAGAGACAGAGAGAATGGTTGATATGACTTTGCTCTTCTTTCAAAGTTCCCAGAATGGAAATGACATTTGCCAGTGGATTATGACAGGACCATCTGTTTCCATATCTGAAATAGCTATAATCACAGTCAACAAGCCATTATTCATCCTGCTATTTTCTCCTGTGTCATGACAAGCCCTCTGAATACAACAGTTACCTCTAATCCATCACTGGATGCCTGCACCATCATCATCATCATCATCATCTCATCCGCATGTGTGACTATTTCATTGGATAAACAATCTTCAGTTAATATGAGAAAAAGATATAAGACTTCTCCCCGGCAGTACAATTTTTTTACATGTTAAACATTTCCCTTTTTGTTTCTGGTTTTGGTGATGCACAGACCTCAAAGAAAATCATCCATTTTTGTTTCTCTTTTGGGGGGTTGGGGGAGGGTGGGAGGATTATATCTATATATTTTTTTATTATGAAGGTCATCTCCGTCCTTGACAGGCCTGTAGACTGAAATCAAGGCGAAAGCATCAATTTTAAGCCAACTGGCTGTGAGTTTTAACGACAGTGCCAAGTTAAAGGACTAAGATGAAGTTCATTAATACCAAAGATAACATTTCTATTTATAGCTGCCTTTTTTCCCATTCATCACAGTATTCATATCTCACTGTGCCATGTTACAACATTTTTTTAAACTTTGCTACCCTCAGCGACATCATTTTGTTTTGTTTTTTGACTAGATAATTCATATTAAGTCCTCAGCAAGTGTTCTTTTCTGGGGGCCTTGGGAGTGCATGGTGATGAACATGCCTCAATATTTGCTCCTCTTGACATATTTTTTTTTATCTCTGCATCTATAGTTACTTTTTCAAATTTTAAATTAATCATCAGAATTATCATCATCATCATTGAATCAGCTGGCTATAATGAAGGAAGTTTGGTATATAGTAATCCTGTCTCTAATTGATTGATGATAATCAACTTACTCATTCCAACATTTGGGAAAACTCATGAATAGGTGAAGGAGTTATGAATATTTATTGCTGTGAAATTACAATAATTATGATTATTATTAAATTACCACATGATGACTTTAATACTTGTGTCAACTGCTTGTGATTGCATGTGCATAAGTCTTTTTGATATGATGGTTAGTGGAGTACATAGAAGTGTTTTGCATTTGGACGGTTACTTTTCCAACCATGCAACTGTATTACTGAATAAAATTAATTACTTTAATTGTCATAATGACCTTAATACTTGTTTAAATGCTTGTTTCTGTGCATAATTCTCCTCTATATGCTAGTAATTTGTTAGCTGAATTCAAAGGAGCATTTTGTTTTGTTTACTGCAAATTTTCCAAACTATTGTTTAATTATATGAATAAAGATTACCATTGGTCTAGATAAGACTCATACAATATTGACCCAACAAAAGATTGGTATATCAGCTTGTAATTAATGAATCCATTTCAACCAGAAGGTTTTGTTACATAAATATTTTCATGTTAGTATAAACTCATGTACAGAAAGCAAATTTGAACAGTTTTTCAAAACCTTCAACTTCTTCTTTATGTGAAATATCATACGATTTCAAAAGAAGATTTTAGTATGTAAATCACATCAAAAGGTTTATCAAAATCATCTCTGGATAGAGCTGCTTTATGTTATAGTCAAAGATGCAGGAAGGTCTCTCCATCTGCTAATTATCAAATGAAGAAAGTGATAAAGTATGGTGACAGTTGAAGGCTTCATAGACCTATAGGAACAGATTAAAGCATCTCTCTCCCTCTTATAAATTTATACATCATGGTTGTTCTCCTTTAATGCAAACTCCCCCCCCCCATCCACCTTCCAGCTTATGCATCTCTGTTCTCCTTAATACTAGGTGCATCCCCCATCCCCGCCTCCCCTGCTTATCTTCTCCATTAGTACTACGTCTTCCCCTTCCCATCATACGTCCCAGCTTATGCACCTTTCATCTCCATCCTCTATACACAAGCAGGATCGCTGCTATATCAGAGCGAGAGAGAAATAGAATATGAATATTTGCCTTAAAGATCAAATTCACTGCTCAGAAATAATACACAACGAATCTATTAAGATTCTCAAGTGACTTTGCAACCAAAACAGGAAATTAAGATCAAACGCCAACCAGCCCAGAACCACTAGTTTATAATTATCTGATAATTTAAAGACGAACGATAGTGATTTTCAGCATCGACGAAAAAACACGATTTTATTCAAGAGTATTCTAGTTGGTTTCCGTTTTACACATGTGAAAATTCAAGTCAATCCGATGTTGGGAAAGGCTGAAAAAAATTCCTAAACTCGTTGA
>KN889918.1:19272-31805 GCA_000934455.1 Apostichopus parvimensis
TTTAAGCAGCTTCCAGGGGTTTTAATTCATCATCAGCTATAGTTCAGTTCAAGAATCTCGCTACAGGCATTTAAACAAGAGCGAGGAGGACTATTAGAGGATTTCCCTGAACGCCCTCTATGTAATCAACGTGGAGTTGATTTCCTACTGTGCCTCTATACTATATATTACTATGTCTGGTGTGCATGGTAAGTGATATACAGTTGGATATTCTGCAGTATATACACCTCTATGGAGATGATCATTGTTATTCACGACTCACTGCACATAGAGAAATTATATACACTTTACCTGTGACTGATGTGTACACGCTTGTTATATAGGTTACTGTGCATACTACTATACACTAGTACAACCCAAATTATGTGGACAAGTGTTCCAGGGACTGGATGATGTCCACATATATTGAATAAAGAATCCAAATTTAATCTTCCCGGCGGTATATTGTACATACGTTACACACGATGATGCAAAATGCCAGATGGCTTCTGTAATCTTACCGAGGGTGACATATGGACATCATGAATGCCTTCTATATTTTTCCCAAACATATTACAAAATGTCAGACCCATCGATCAGCTTGCTATGTAACTTCCATAACCTGATACTGACAGTATTTTTACTATGCATGTGGATGCATGTATATCTGTTCTCCAATATTGCAATACCCTGTCGGACAATCCAGGTCATATAATTTAACCCATGTGATTGGCTGTATAAAGCTTACCAAGGGTGACAGCTGCAACGTACATGCCTCCTATCCTCCTGGAACCATGTATAATTTCAAGTGGAAAGCCAATCAGCAAGTGGATGGACAAGTTGAACAGTAAATGCTCAATTCTGAAGAAATAACGATGAAAAAAAACCAATGTTGATGAATTCAATACGTCAGTCAGATCTGCATGGTACTTGCTATCAAAGAGAAGCATGTTTACGTTTGATACAGGAGATTCAAGAAGATCCCCAAAAATAATCTTCAGCAAATATCATAGAGCTCTTTGTGATGAACAGCTCCCCTAAACATCCAAGGGAAATTTTGTCTGCTTACATTGGGAAATATTTGGGTTTCAAAAGTTGAGTTGGGGTTGTCTGTTAATCAATGTGTGATGACATATGTAGTGAAAGGCCTAACTGTGTGTTGTTTTTTTTTAAATAATATACAAATCACAACATTTCTACAAAAAAATAAGGTTTATCAAAACTTTTATATAAAAAAACCCTTAAACTGAGAACACCTTAAAACCTAAATCAATATTTTATTGCATCACAAGTCAGGGAGAATTTAATAAAGAGAATAAAAAGGGAAAGTAAAACAAAGGGTGAAAAAAAAGATGCATTTGTCTGGATTAACGAAAGATACATCGAGCATAAAAATAAGTACACCCTCAAACATCCATTTACTGAAGTTAACAAAAAGATAATGAACAGGTGTGGCTTTCAACTTCCTGCAGTGGTTTACCTCTTATCTTCCCTATAAGGCTCATCTTGCCTATCACCAGTTTATCCCTAAAAGAATGAGCAAAAATGTGACATCTATGAGCCCAATACTTTGAAAGTGAAACCTATGAGAGAAATTTGGTAGAACCAACATGAATTTAATCAAACTTTTGACTATTGATGCTCAAGACACATACCTCTCAAAGCAAATTTCCTTTCTCTCCTGAGTCATTAATGCAGTCACGATTTCTGCCTTCTGGTAGTGTGACCCATATCATATTTTTTTCGTTAAATTTGTGATCAATCGAAAAGGTAGGTGAAAATTTTGTCACTTAAATTTGCAAGAAATGGATGACCTGCGATGGTTGTGTGACTTTTTAATGTCTATAATAATCTTCTATATTGGCGATAATTAACAGGTTCACGTGTTCTGTGCCATTTTGTTTTGTTTTTTTCTTCTCCTAAGAAGCAGTTGATATCGCGATCAAAGCCTTCACCAAGGGATCATATTTCATATTTTTATAACCTCCACGGTTCAATAAGAAAAACAACAACCGACGGTCATTATATCGCCAATGTGCTCGATGAAAACCATTAATGAATTCTTATCTGCCAAAGAACTAGAGCATGACCAATTTTAAAATCAGAAAGTTGAAGTAACAAAAAAATAGGCGGGGGGGGGGAAGAAAATAAAACGAAATTAAACAAAACAAGTCAATTCAACTGGCATATAAAAATATTAAAGAAAAATAGATTTCACATCTGCGAAATAAGTTAGCGTGGATGCACACACACACACACCAAAAGGAAGAAGAAGAAGAAAAAAAAGGCTAAAAACATATAAACTCTGTACTCTTACAAAACTACCTCCAGCCAAAAATGTGCATTTGAATTTCAAATGAGGTTTATTTCTGGAACCAAAGATGTGCACTATAGATGTATGTATGTCTACTGATTGCTTCAAGTTAAATATGTATGATTAAGATTACATGACATGATTGCAACCATGTTTACAGCAATATATCTATGTAAAAGGATTAATTATGCTCAAATTACAAATTTAATAATTGATCATCTCTTAATAGAGGTACGGTGGTCTAACAAAGAAATTGAACGAAATCTCGACATAATCGCGCAATCTTTTCAGATGTGATTTGTAAAACCTCCGCTTTTCACGGCTTTACCTCGAGTCTAATAATAAATTTAAAGACTGGGGACCTATATATATTAGCTGCGATAAGTACAAATCTAAAAGGGAATTCCATGAATTAAAGTTGCATGCTTATCACACTGAATGCAGACATTCTGCCGGAAAGTTGTTGATGGTACTAGTTTCCTTTGTGTAAACTATATATATTTAAAAATAACCCATAAAAATGTGACTAATATTTATTCCTGGCTTATCTTGATTTAGTAGGGGGTTTGGTTTTGACCAGCTTAATAGGTGGTCATCAACTATTATCCTCAAATTTCAGCATGCAAAAATTGCTTACAAAAGCTTCTTTATTGGAAGTTCAGACCGTCTCGCCAAGGGGTGGCCTGAAGGGGGGGGGGAGTGGGCCCTGTGCCCTCCCAAAAACAAATCGTGCCCTCACGGTTTCTCACTAACAAGGTCACACGAATCGCTAGTGCTTAAACTTCACCACTATCCTGCATGAATTTTAATTTCATATTTCAACACCCTTATTAAGGAAACATTATCAAAGCAAAAGGATTTTAAAATTTCCATTTTTTGTATAGCTTTTTTATCCGTCTCAATTAAAAACATAAATATCGGACAGACTTAGCCCGAAAATTCTTGAACATAAAGGTACTTCAAGTTACAAAATATAGCACCAGATCGATCTAAGGACCCTTAATCAACCAAAATTTTCAATGGGGAGGGGGACACCCCCTCCCTTTAGACCCCTCCCCAGGTTGGTATTCACAAATAAACATTGTGCCCCCTAATTAAGTGCTGTGCCCTCCCTGTGCCCCCCCCCAGTTTGAAATGTCTGGCGATGCCACTGTCTAGGTTACTGAAAGACATCGAGGATTTATCTCAAGTCGATAATATAATCACCATTCTGTCTTTGGTCTGCTATTTTTAGAAAGCTATCAGTATTCTTCAAAATTAGATTGCAATTGATCCAAACTGTGAAAGAGCAACACCTAGATTTCTTTCATCAAATCAAAGATTAATGTGGCATAAATTAATGTAATAATGTAATAAATAATGTGTGTAAATTTGAATGGATCCCCAACATGCCCTCACCCAGACAATTTTCATTGTAAGTACGAGGCCAATAAAGGAATAGATTTTGCGACTTTTATTTCACTAGATTTGAGGGGGACACTTTACTGATCAAACCTTAATATAATATACATGTAATACAAGATGTACCTATATGCGATGAGATATTTCTGACAAGTGCATGAATCCGGGGGAAAATTGTTTCCCCCACGCTGAATTGAAAACTTTTGTGAGATGGATATGGCACTGTGGGCGCGCTATTGAGGACCACCCTTCCAGTGTATTCGAGAACTCTACCGATTACCTTCGAAAACTTTCGGTATTTTGTCCGTGAAGAATAAAACTGTGTTCACACACAGGATTTAATTTGGAACAGCTGGGCTACAATGAGATCAGAGTTTAAAGGTTGGTGTTAAATTTACATGGAGCAAATGTGAACACTTGTGATACTCACCCAGCGTGTATTAAACAGTGAGTTGCAAACCTCCAAAACTGCAACTGATCCTTTGGTGAGTAGATCCATAGACTTGAATTAAGTACTGGACCAGCCAGTACAAATTCCCCCAAGGTCACGTTGTGGGTGGTATTCAAACGTCGTTTGCTGATGTATTCTATGGTGGAACCTGTATAAAATGCAAACTGTAAGAGAGAGAGAGACGAGGAGAGGAAAAACAAGAAAGTAACTGAAATGTCTCGATCCTCTGACATCACATTCTAGCTAATTAGTCATTTTTTCTTCAACCCAAGTCTTCTGTTCTTTTTTTTTAAACTGATTCCATTGTAGGAACCAACATCCAGGTATGATATGTGAAGGCATCATTTATATAATACTCAAGAGAACTATATATATTATACAAAACATTGGATTTGTGAATACAAATATGATGGACCAATTAAAACTTAATTTATGCACATAAAGCAAGAATGCAATATCACCCTGAGGTATATTGAAAGTTGAAATCTCTTCAGTTTTTGACTTCCACTAATGTTTAATAGGAAAATTTAGATAACGCTCCATGGTGGGCTCCTATACGGCAAAATGCTATTAGAGCATTGTATAATACAGTTAATATAACTGTACGCACCAAATGAAGAGAGATAGCATAAATGAATGTTAAACTAGCCTTGTAATATATTAATCAAACAACCTGCAAAATAAATTGGTTTAATATGGAAACTTGTTTCAAGACTCAATTGAATCTCTTTCAAAGAGAGCAAAACAAACTTCCCATTAAGTACATGCAACCAACAAATTCTCTTAAAGGATGCAAGCTGTTTTGTGTCAAAATACCATGGTTACCTACCTGCCAGAGATCAGTGTTTCAAATTTTGGGTAGCAGTTCTGAGGTCTCTGAATTTTGTCCCAACATAAAATAATACGTTGGTTTCTGTACACAATAACTGCTATACATGTTTTCAGATGTATAGCAAGTTGCCCATGGATCTTGCATGATTGTGTGACCTGATATCACATATATAATAATTCACAGCTGACATGGACAAACCTTCATAACCATATTCCTAGCAAACAACATTTAAACTCTACTCTGAATAGATCAGTAAACACTTTTACTTATAACTTGTAGCAGCTCTTCTACATCATTTCCATTTATCTCTGCTAAGCAAACTTTTCACAAACTATATCAGTTCCCTACTAAACTAAGTTTACTCATTATTGTCTGAGAATTTCAAATTCATCGCAAAAGAAAAAGACAAAAAAAGACAAAATTGAATAAATTTGTTCAGAAAAAAAAAGTCAAAAATATTCATCCATGAAAGGGGCATATATATTTTAATCTGACTAGCATTTCCCTTGTCACAATAACTGAACAGCTGGCTTTGTGAATGTTCCTCTCAAACTACTGAAAATATCGTTCTTTTTAAAGGTGTGTAAACTTTCTCTCTGTATCTGTGCTTTAAGTCATTTTTTTTAAAACCCAATAATTAAAATGATTTCATAAATATTTCAGCATCTTAATTTATTGCAACAACCATTGGAAAATTATCAAAGCAACCGTTGAAGAAACACTGAACCAGTGAAAAATCTTACTCATTGTAATTTTTAATAGTTTTATAGGGTAACTTTTCTTTCTGTTTTTTGGTGGTGAACTTATATAACTTGACACATAGACTATGTCCTGTTTCCTGTTACTAGTCAATAGATCATTGTTCCATTTCCACCCCTCCATGTTGTCTAGAAAACAGCTAGGACAGGTTTGGATGGAGCAAAAAAGATACTTCTCTTAGACTTTCATAAAAATAATTTCTTTTCCAGATCTTTTGTTTTCATCAAATATTTTTTATTTCAATCCATGCGAAAATGTTTTTCAATGTCACACCTTGATGGATAGCATTGCCAATGCTATGAAACTAATTATTTGATGATGATATGATGGTTGCTATGGTAGAACTTTAGATGATAACTGCATGTAAACAGGTGATTATGTTACATAATGAAAAGTTAAGCTTTGTTGCAAACATGATCCTTACGAAAAGAACTTCATGAGCAAATGGACCAATCACCAACAATCATGGCACTATTGCAATGATGGGTACCATTGCCATGATGGGTACCATTGCCATGATGGGTGCCACTGGCATGATAGGCACCATTATCATTGCTGTGATGGCCATCACTGTCATTATGGAACATCATTGCCCAGATGGATTGCAATTGACATAGCTAAGATGGGTACAACTGCCATAATAGGTGCCAATGCTGTGATGGGCACCATTGCCAAGAACAGTCGCCATTGCCATGAGTCTCATTTTCAATGGAACACCATTGCCCTGATGGACTGCCACAATTGAGTGCAATTTCCATGTTCTTGTAGAGTTATTGCCATGATTGAGTGTACCGTTGTTTTGTCATGGTGGATGCCATTGCTATGATTGAGTACCATTGTTTTATCATGGTGGATGCCATTGCTATGGTTGAGAGTACCATCGTTTGTCATGGTGGACGCCATTGCTATGATTAAGGGACACTGCTACATTGTTGGAGATGTCCATTGCCATGATGGAGTGCACTTGCCGTGTTCTTGTAGAGTTATTGCTATGATTGAGTACCATTGTTTTGTCATGGTGGATGCCATTGCTTTGATTAGGGGACACTGTTACATTGTTGGAGATGTTCATTGCCATGATGGTAGTGCCATTGACATGTCAGAACTTCCTTCCATTTAAGCTTCATTGCTATGATGGAGTGGCATATAAATTACTATCTTAGAATACCATTGTCACACTGCCCTCAGTTTGAAGGTTGAATATGCTGTTTGCTTGTAGCATTGATGTATGTTATGCAACATCTGCCAGAGCTGATCTGTAGAGGGGGTGGGAATCTTCAGGATAAACCTTTGGCATTTTTCATCGTGCTAACATTCTAGTCCCAATCCTGATGACCTATAAAGGGACTGACGACATACTCATATGTTATTAATAGAGTAACATGATATTTTTCTTTTCATTTTATGGAATAGCTGACTTGAGTCACCACGCCTAAATGGTGCCGAATATAAACACCCTTCCCATATGAGTAAATCTGCTGGAAATTAAGAAAATTGCATATGATAATACCGAATACAAGAAAATGAAACGTTAACCATATCTGATGTACTCTGCTATTGATGCCCATCAATCATTGTCTGTATCTGGCCAGTTAATCTGCCAAACAAGGAATGCCATATGTGTAATCCTTCGACAATTTATGGATCCTCCCACAAGTTGTGTTCGACTTGGGATGTTTTATGGTAAACAATCATTCATGCACATCTCTAACCAGTGATTCCTACCTGGTAATAAAAAGTCCCCTGTTTATGAAACTAATAATAACCTTCGCCGGGCCTCTTCGTTCATGGGGATTAATCGCTCATCATGTAGTACCCTTAACCTAGCTGGCATTACTTGTTACAACATTCTGATGTATATTTTATATATCCAACCCTCATCCGTAGGAGAACTGGTCAGGGCTCAAAATTGGGTTTAATTACCTGCTATGTGCCAGTGGATTTCCTTGACTTTCCAGTAGATAGAGGGAGCAGAACCATTTTTCTGCAAGCAGAGACATTATTGAACCTAGACACATTACAAATCAGCAGTCGCAGAATGTTCATGATTCGGCTGCACTTACCGTAAGGCCCAGGTTACTGGCTATTACTATCAGCAAAGATTCCTAGGCTGCTCCAATAAGCTTGTATAATGTCACTGCTGATGTGAATGTCTCTTTAATATTCCGGAAAATGCCAGAAACTTGATTCTAGCAGGTAGGAGTTTATATGTAAAAGTGCTTGCATTATATGTAACAAGTGACCTACATTGTGAAATTCTAGGAGCTTGTTGGTCAATACACTTCTGTTTTCCCCAATGGGTAATTTTGAGAAGGGTTTGTATGGAGAACAGCAAAGGATAGAGAGTGGCAATAAATCAAAGCACAACGGTATAATGTACTAACCGTACAGTAAAATACCAACTAAGGTGGTTATAAAAGTCAATATTATACTCAAAGCAACTGAAGTCTGAAAGCTACAATGTGACAGCTACAAGCATGTCATATGGTCTGTTGAATTTACTGGTAAATATGTGAATATCAAATCAAACATGCTATCAATCGGCTTTTCAAGGTTTCGCATGGACATCCAGAGTTTCAGTTTGCATTTGTATCACTTTGTACGAACATATCCAATGAAAACTAACGTTTGTCAGTGTTGGATAGCAGGGATGTATTTCAGGCAGTGATGGAGCAATGTGTCAGTTCGTTAATGTAAACCTTGATACAAGTTAAAGCAGAGTTAACCTGCTCCAACGGACAAACAAAAGTCCATTGCTTCAGCTTTCCGCAACTTTTTCATTCCTTCCCCCACCCTCCCGCAACCCCCTTTCTCCTTTCAGGTTTCTGCTACCGGCACAGCCACCAAATGCTATAAGAGCTTTGGGAAATTGAGTATTAAACCAAGTGACTTGTCTCTCTGTTTGCTGAAGAGAATGATAAATTTGATAAGAAACAAAGTAATCAGAGCATCCAGCTTTATAGGCCTACAACTGTATATTAATACTACTGTGTAATCGAATACATGCAGGTGTCAGAATCATGATCCTTCACAGAAACCAATATGCCCAGCTAACTTCCTAATGAGATCATATTTTGAAATGCTTTCAAACTGTTCTTTAAAGGGACTATCCTAAAGATCTATTTTGCATTGGATCGGCTACCATTTTGATGATCGAACGAAGGAAGACAAAGAGAGTACATACGGTGTTAAGAACACAATCCAAGGCATAATGATTGACTTTCGGGCCCAGCTGGGTCAAGGATTAGATGGGGCTCCTAAAGTGAGCAAAGCGAACAATTGCGAGACACATCAGTGCAATGAGAATTGGTTCCCCACATCTTCTTGATGTGACACTGAACCTCTCAATTTTGAAAGCTGGCAATGTATTGTGTGCAACTTTTCTTTCAGGTATCAGGGCCCGGGCCCAGGCTCAGGCAAGTCCCAGGGGCTACAGCCCCCTCTCGAACCCCTTGTGTGCATAGTACTGAACACAATGTTCCTTTACCCCACCAAATTCACATCAGGAAAGATGAAATTATATTGGCATGAACTTAATGTTTGTAGATGTTATATCATTAAATATATCAGAATTGGATTTAAGCTACATACAGATATATGCTAATGAGCGACAATATTATTGTAATTACCTTCCACATGGCTCTCTAAATCCGAGGGAGTAATATCCAATTATGAGTGATGCATGAAGTGTCTTGCTCACATTTGAGAATGCAAGCGAGATCTGATACTGAACGGACGTTTAACTTCGTAACTATATTCTTGCATACTCAGGGTTAAAGGGTGTGAAGACTCACACACAGCTTGCTACCGTCAGTAATTAGACACTAGTGTACAGTCAATGCATACAGCTACGGTCAATACCCACAACACAGTGTACATAGCAGCGTGGACATCTTAGGTCTAGATAAAAGATAACAAGGTATCACGTTTTATTACTGTCTGCATTTTGTAGCGACAAGAAGAAAACGTCATTGCAAGCAACGGAAAGTTAACTTTTTCAATGCGCGGCACACGGTTTGGGGCGAGTCTTCAATGCCTTTAAGAACAGACTGACTCAGGTCTACTAAAGTCGGGCACACTGTAGAACTGAACATTACTAGCAATTAATTTGTAAACAATCATCGTGACCTCTTCATGCTGGCATAATTAAAGCAAGTTTCTGTTCGACTTGCTGTAATATAGCTTTCTTACTTCCTCCCACCTCCCCCAACCCCCCCCTCCCCCCAGAAGATCCTAATCCCTCTTGCATTCTAAAAAGTGGACAAGTTTTTATATGACTTGGGGTCAGATGGTACAAAGTTACAACATAAACTTCACCTTTACTGACCCTCAAGTTGCTAGAAAAATATAGCAAAACAATTACAGCACAGTTTTTGGAAGAATTATTTGTTGGGATATTCATGTAGCTTTGAGAGTACTTCAAATTGTTTTCCAAATGCTCAGAGGCATAGCACTACAGTTGGTGCTTCAAGAGGCTCATTGGACCAGGGCCCCCACTGTCTGGGACCCTCCAAGGTTGGTTCAGACTATTTGAGCCAATGGATCACAACTGACAGTCAAGTAAGATACTATAGCTAGACTGAACTTATGTGGTTCCTACATTTATGGTTTTGTGTCAAACAATTTAGATGAAGGGTTGAACGGTGACCCCTGAAACCAGTGGCGGAGCGTCCATACAGTCAGGGGGCGGATGCCCCCCCTGAATCCGCCCCCCCTGACGGACTCAAATGGACTGCTGGCGCCCTTTTCAGCTTTTTACTACTTTTTACTTATTCGCGATTATTGACTTTTTTATATTGCGCTCTCATCTACCTATTGACATTTGTCAAATTTTGTTGGTGTAATTTTCTGACAAAATGGCGATGACACCTATTTATTCCTCGTTTATCTGCAAATTAGCAAGGCCCGGAAAGGGTCATTTCCTGCGATCTAGTGAGTATCTTTACTCAAAAATTTTCTGTACGCTCCGCGCCAAAACTGTGGTGGCGCTCCGCTTAGATAGTGTCGAAAGCGCCCCTACAGACCATTCTCGACCCCCCTGACCAATACCCCTAGCTCCGCCACTGCCTGAAACCCTAGCTACGCCATTGCAAATACTTTCCATCTATTTAG
The DNA here is from genome assembly GCA_000934455.1 of Apostichopus parvimensis. Lineage (NCBI taxonomy): Eukaryota > Metazoa > Echinodermata > Holothuroidea > Aspidochirotida > Stichopodidae > Apostichopus > Apostichopus parvimensis. The sequence goes on from KN889918.1 coordinate 30,121, forward strand.
ACACTGGTTGATCAAGCTTTGCTGTGATTTGCATAAATACTTCTATATACCTCTAAGCATATCTCTCTCTTTTATTCACTTCACATTTCCCTTTAAAAGTGAAAGGATTTTTTTTTGGTTCTGATGAACCTTGGAAAGACATTTTGATGATAACACCTACTGACTGAAAAAGAATCATGGTTACTCATACTTCAGATTAATGAATTAATTACTAGATCTTGAACAAGACCTGTCAAGGCAATTAGCTGTACTGATAAACATGCATTTTAAATTATTATGACTATAACTCAGCAAAATAAAGAATTCTTTGACTACATAGCCTTCGTTGTTCAACATAGAGCTTGGATAGCTGTCCAGAGTAGATGTATGTTTGCATAATGAAAGCAGAACATATACTTACAGTAGCATCCTGGTCAAATCTGAAAGCAATTTCTACATCCAGTTTTTTAGCTATTTTTTGTACCCACGCATTTCGTACAGTAATTGTGTATAGTTGTGATGTCATAGTTTTGTTTCTCTTTATTTTTTGACCTTATTGGTTTGACCTTGGAATGGATAGTGTTCCAACTCGGGTTAAGCGGATGTGAAGTCATCATGCAATACCCCAACTAAAGGCATATATGTCAATGCATCCTACTTTATGAACATGAATATTGGATGCAATAACATAAAATTTACAGACAGATTTTCCTTTCTTCAAAATGTTTGTAAAGTATTATCATCATTTCTGGACAAATGAAGTTGTGAGGCATATAGTCCCAAGAAGTGTACTGATCAAATACAGTAAAACTACAGAAATTTTGCATTTTGTGCCACCACACATCATAATTGGGGAATTCCTGTATAAATATAAACAGTCATGTATGAATCAGGTGCCAATCCAGGAAGTCTCGACAATGTTGCTCTCAATCTAAGAATGTTGATCGGATTGTACAGCAGATACGATCCAATTCTGACATTTAATATTCTGACGACGACGATCTAACGAGTTCTTAAAGGATCATCGAGAAAGTCTCACGATCGTCATGATTCAGGTTCAGGTGGATATGACTCAGTGGTTTATATGTACATGGTACAATTACTACCCCACGTCCTCGATGGTCATGAATCGATGACCACCAATGATCTCATTTGGTATGACTATCCTGACAGATGGTAACCTTCTCACCCAATAAATAATTCAGCCACTAAAGTCCGCAGCATGTATATCTAATCTAGCCGAGAGAGAGATAAGTCACTCGCACGAACAGATTCATTCCAAATGATATGAATACATCCAGATAGCAGAAATGTGTAAACCAGTGACTCAAAGTTCCTTCTTCCCCCCCCCCCCCCCCCCCATTCAACCGAGCTTTAAGAGTAATAAAGATCAGTTCAATTTAAGGTAGATCTGCTTATTCTCATCTCGTGAATTTGTGAGACAATGTCAGAACCGAATCGGGCAAAACATATTTCTTCTCCACTTGTAAGAACGAAAAGTATTATTTTCTTTATATATACTTTTCAGCACGGAGATAAGAGAAAGTTGTATTAGATTGGCTGGTATATATATTCAACCTGTCCATAAGTCAGTACATGGAAAAAAGTAGCCAAGTAGTCTAAGGAACCAAAGTCATATAAATAATTAAACAAGGATGACTCAGGTAACAATATTGACAGATGTAATTAACTGAGAGATCATCAAC
>KN889918.1:33765-46211 GCA_000934455.1 Apostichopus parvimensis
CATATCACTTAAAGACAGACACATAGTAAGGGTTAATTTCTACAAAGAGGCCAGCTAAAATATACAGCAGACAAGTTCTTGTATGTTCAACAACTCAAAATAATAAAAAATAGAAGCTATGAGAAGCTATGCTATTATATGCATGGAATTAGCGTTCTTTCCGGCCAGTTTCGATTATTGTAAGACGCTAAGTGCAAAATAGAAGAAGCTTAGGTCATAGCGTCGTGAGGCCACAGACACTCGTATGATGCCCATATATATATGTGTATATATGAAATCATTGCGCATTCAAGAATGTTTAAATTATTTTTCTTCTCTCGCGAGTACCGAAACTGGATTTTGTTTATCACCCATTCGCGTTCATGGTAGCAATTTAGTTCCGTTGAAATGGCTTTTTTCATTTGATCGACCATTTCCGATAATTTCAAAACCTTTCGAGTATCGCTATATATACTATATTGCAAATGGTCAAATTTAGTCATCATCTTCCCAGACTTTGTCACCGTAGCAACATCATTTATTATCCAGTAATGAATGATTCCACTCCATGTAGTAAAGAAGAAAATCCTCAACCAGACACTTTTCCATAATAACCACAAGTAAATATCAAATCGATGCGATTCAATCTCTCCAATTTTTTCATGTTACGATATGAAACTTGACTAATTTCATACTAATACAAATCCAGTTTTATTGTATTTTAGTGTCAACCAGAAATATATCAAATCAGAAATGTATCAAATATTACTAAATAGTATATTCAATCAATTGTATTATGAGTTGATTTAAAGAACAATTGTTGCTAGGAGACTGAGAATAATTAATGCTCTCAGGATGTTTTCTTGGTTCTGGAAGGAGTTTTATATGCTTTATAAAAGGCTGGAGTATCAAATACTGAATGGTATATAAAATCAATGCAAAGAGTAATTGCTTTTAAATACAATTGTTGCTTAGGAGACTGAGCAGGCTTGAGCGAGGAATTTGCCAAGGGAGGGGTGAAACTGTAGGCAAACTATCTGAGCCATAGATACGTTATTGCAAACCATCTAAGTGTAGCACCACCATGTGTTGGCGCGAAGTGTACAAGAAAGTTTTGGCTTAAAATGCCTCTCAGATCGTTGGAAATGGCACTTCCCAGGCCTTGTAAGTTGCATCTTTGCATTTTCTCTTTGAAATTACTAGCGATATCATAAAAATATACAAAAAAAATATGCTCAATGGGGGGGGGCGGCTGCCCCCTTCGCCCCCCCCCTTGGCTACGCACCTGAGACTGAGAATAATGACCAATCAAACTTTCAATTCTGACATTTTCTTGGTTCAGAAAGGAGTTTACTTTATAGAAGTCTGGAGATGGTGTTGGCAGGAAAGGTAGTAAATATGCAATTTACTTAATTCATTGGCTTAAAAAGTGTCAACGTGTACAAGTCACTTTAATAACAAATGATGTATCTAGTCTCAGTCTAGAGCTTTAAATTTCAGAGAACAATCTGGGCCGGAAGTTACTACTATTATCAGGAAATTAAGCTAATAAACAACAAGTAGATTTCACAATTTTGGACAAACTCAAAGCTGACGTGCTTTCACTGTTAATTGCCTCATGACTTTTTAAAACATTACAAGAAAAATATAAAAAAATGTTCGTTTTAGAAGTGCAAGCAAATTAAGGCGTTCAAGACAAATTTACTGTTCGACAAATATTGGTAAATCTGCATTTTGCACTTAAAGCAGATTTCAATTTTGGAAACATTCCAATTTCGATCCCCATAAGTAAGTTTAAGGCAAGTTTAATTCTATCAGTCGTGCTGAACATTTCCCAAACTCACTTTTGCAATGGAACAAACTAACACATGATATTAATATGTTTGTCTATTAATGTTATGTTAATTAGTGAGTTATTAATGATTTCAATCAATCATATGATTACATCCAATAACATTCGGAGACTTTCACAGATAAGAATTATAACTGAACTTCTTTCAAGATAAATGTGTCTGTCTTTAGTATTTGAATGAAACACATCTTTAATAAGGAGACAAATCAACATTTTGTGCCATTAATTGTTTTGATACATGCACCCATACCAAATATTCAGGGAACCAATTGAAAAACAAACATTTACAAAAACTGAGAGAATTAAGCCATACTAGCAAGTGAGCTCCTTTAATAATTCAATAAAGTTTTAAAAGAAAAAAATACATAAATAACATGCAAAGGAGGAAGAAGGATGGGAAAGTTTATTGCACTTGTTAGGAATAGAGAGAAAAAAATAACGACTACATCCGGTATTTTCAAGATTTTTGAATTATTTTCAGTAGTTCGAATGAAACACACCTTGGACAAATCAACATTTTGATTTACCATTGTTTTGATACTGAATACCAATACCGAACAACCCAAAAAAATTAAAAAACAAATGATCAAAATATGCAAAAAAGATGATGTGAGAGTTGATTGCACTAGTTTAGGAATAATAACAGCTAAAGCTAGAGCTATCAATCCTCAGAAAGTACTAATGACAAAAACATCCCATCGAAAAATTTAAAGAGCACCCATTAGATCGTTGAACTTTAATAACTGCGACAGTTTTAAGGCTATATACTGATAGATAATTTTAGTTTATGTTTCCAGGAAGGTTTGTGTTTATTTAAAGATTAACTATGAAAAAAAAAGGTTCCAAAAGTGCAGGCAACTAAATGAAATCTTTACTACTGTAGTTGCAAATTTGGGAGCAAAATAACGTTATAAATTTGATAATTATGCTAGAATAGCACTCAGAACATTTGCATGTAAATAGCATGTACAGTAAGTTCATATACACAGCATGTACATAGCATACATACATTGCGTATACATAGCACGTACAGTGCATGGTGCCATAGTTCATTTAGTGTCCCAATTATTTGGAAAGTGACTTAGGGCAGATGAAATGGTTTTATAAGCAAAAATCAAACGTGCAGAACATTTTCAATTTAATGGTCTAGCTTTTAGCTTTCATGAGACTTTTGATTACCCTAGTTGCTGTATGATTTAATCGGTAATTTATGAAATGGTTGTGAAATTAGTATATTGCATTGTGTATGCCTTTCAGCTATAATTCTGGTATCTGTTACGATGAATCATCAAACACTACATGACATTCATAGAGCAATATATTAAAGATGCACCATCCACAGGCAATTACTTCATTTGATGTCGAATATTTTAGCCTTATACCGTTAGAATTATTGAATAAATTTCATTTGCGACATTTTTCAAACACGATAATTGACTTCCTACCATTTTAAAACTCTCTCTATTTTGCCTTTCATCGCAATGTTAACAAGCGTGCGGACTATTATTGTTTCAAACGTGATTGTAATTGACTTAACATAAAGGCCAAATGATCAATAAATATTGTCAATTTTATACCACCAGACATTTGACTAGCTAGCAAGTTCTCTAGTGAGACAAAAGAGAAGTAATATGTTAATATATGAAAATGGAAAGATGCTAAACTTTATAGATCTAAGATGACTGTACAAGATCGAAGCAATTTAAGAGAAGGATAATCCGTCCATCACATAGTGGCATTTGATGCCTCTAGCGCTTCTCTAGTTTTAGTGCCATGTGTTAATGGATTGTACAACAAAAACTGAAAAGAAGGAGCATCTTCTTTACGTACAGTCAATTCATCAGGGATCAATTTAGTGTTCGAATTGAAATGAAAGTGAAATGGAAAAAATTGATACAGCCTCTGGCTGGACACAGCAAACACCAATGGCACTGAATGAATGTATTGAATATGGAGTGTAGCAATGGGATGCCTATTAGATCCATGCTGCAATGCACTTCTAAACAATACTTTGGCATAGTGACTCGTGCAGGAGTGGAAAATTGCGGGTAAAGTAACAACAATAAAGTAGAATTTGAAAAAAAAAAAAAAAAGTTCAAATAAATAAACAACTTTTACACACCATTGAAACAAGTCATCGATGCCTAACGCTGAGCCAAAGTTTTTACAAGGTTCAAACAAAAACGGGATATCCATTTAATAGGAAGGGATATAGAATTCACAAGACGCCAATGAGAAATGACCGTGGATTTGACTGCTTGAAAAGTTAAAAATCATGTGCCTCCATTTGGTTTACAACATTCTTCAAGAAAGTTTAAAGCAGAAGAGAGCAACATCCCCTTACACTCCACCCTATACAGACTTTCCAACATTGAGGAAAATTTATGAGTGTGATCAGCGGCAGGGGGGAGGGATCTAAGGGGAGGGGGTTTCCCCCTCCCCTTTGGAAAAATTTTCGTATTTTTGACTGCCTAGATGCAAAATGGTGCATTCTTTTTCAGTTTCTCTGAGTAATTTTATATTGAGAATTTCATCATCATATATATATTATTGAACTCAACAAGCATGACAATTCTCAACAAAGACTTTTCTTGAATTGATGAAAGTAATCACTTGCTAACATAATTGAACATTTATATCAGAAATTGAAGCGCGGCACTTCTCAATCTCTAGCTAGCGTATGCGTAGGGGCACTTATCGGTTAAACAGTGGATGCTAGACGAAACCAAAAATATTTTAATTATGCCGCTAACCTGATTTTAGACCTAGGTTTATATGGATTTCGCTCCATGGTTGCACACACGGTTTTTCAGAGATTTTTTGTGGATTGCGTGTGATAAAGTGCACATAGCGTGTGAGCGTGTGAAGGGCTGGAAATGCGTGTGTCACACGCCAAATGCGTGTGAGTTGGAATGTCTGCCTATAGGCCAGTGAAATTTGACACCAAGGTCACAAAATGGTCTCCGTAGCTTCTCTTATGTTTGGTTAAAAGCCCCTGGTACTAACTGAACAGGAAAAGAAAGCTGATTGTGATGCTTGCTACAAAAACATCAAATTCCAAATAAATGCTATAATAGCACAAACTACATTGCTAGTTTGCGATTACACAAAATTTGAGTACTATAGTAGACTATAGTACACAATGTGTGTACTCTGGTATGTGACTACACACAATGTGTGTACTCTAGTACTGTATGTGAATATACACAATGTGTGTACTATAGTATGTAACTACACCGTGTGTGTACTCTAGTATGTACTACACACCATGTGTACTCTAGTAAATGTAACTACACACATGTACTATAGTAGGTCCTATACATGTAACTTCACACAATGTGTGTCCTATAGAAAGTAACTATACACACACTGTGTGTCATATAGAAAGTAACTACACATAATGTGTATACTCTAGTATGTGACTACACACAATGTGTGTACTCTAGTATGGGAACGACACAAATAATTGCACATGATGGTACAATTTCCCGCCATCTGGACTCTGCAGTGTCCAGAGCTAAAATCAACAGTGTTAATTTCCAGGAAATGTGGGCGGAGTAATAACATTGACTAATATTAGGACAGTGTTGGCGAATGAAGTTTTATCAGTCGAAATACATGATTGGTTGCCGTTTTTATAAAATGTTATTCAGTGGCGGAGCTAGGGGTATTGGTCAGGGGGGGCGAGAATGTTCTGTAGGGGCGCATTCAACACTATCTAAGCGGAGCGCCACCACAGGTTGGCACGGAGCGTACAGAAAATTTTTGAGTAAAGATACTCCTTAGATCGCCGGAAATGACCCTTTCCGGGCCTTGCTAATTTGCAGATAAACGAAGAATAAATAGCTGTTAGAGCATTTTGTCAGAAAATTACACCAACAAAATGTGACAAATGTCAATAGGTAGATGAGAGCGCAATAAAAAAGTCAATAATCGCAAATAAGTTAAATGTGATAAAAAGCTGAAAAGGGCGCCAGCAGTCCATTTGAGTCTGTCAGGGGGGGCATCCGCCCCCCCTGACTGTATGGACGCTTCGCTACTGATGTTATTGTAAACAAGAGCATAAGCGATCACAGATACTTTTCCTATATGTAGCATTCCTATTTTGCACTCATAGCACGATGCCAAACAAAATATTTTGGAATGCAGTTTATTGTTTTTTCCACATGGGCCATTGCTGGTTATTTTATATTGAAAGTACATTGGCCTGGCCATTCAGAAAGTGTTGAAAAATCGTGTAAAAATTTTTTTTTCGGTCAGAAAGAATCCTGGGGTTGTTATCCGATAAGATACATTTTTCGTGATATAGTCATCGTCCTTTATCTTTTAGTTTGGTCGGAAACACGGGAGTTGGGTGCATGGTTTTTGAGGTGGTTGGCATCCCCTCAAAAGCACGTCTGGGCAGGGATATCCTGCAAAGGGGCTACGAATATTACCATTTTTACTGGAATTATGAATTCCGACTTTTACACAGAGAGGCATATAGAGCCAGACAGAAAGTATCGATTTATCCAGGATTATGACCCGACTTAAGTATTGAAATATAGTCTATTTTATTCAGTATGTTCCCCCGATGAGGACTTTAACAATTGGTTATGCAAACATGTGCGTTAATCCTTTTAAGTGAAATGGCGTAAGAACATTTTTAAATTTATATATGTTTTTGTTTTATCGCATAGTAAATTACATTCAATCCTTACACTTAGAATTGTATAATTCTTCACCTTTATAACACAATGACCATTAAAAGGAACATTTAGCTTTTTATCATTCATCGTATGATGCTTCCTTTTTATACCTATTATCCATATACTATAGGTCATGTATTTGTGTGCTCTGATGTTACTGTTAGTCCTATTTATCGCACACTACCCATGCCCTCATACAACACAAATCATATAAAAACAACATTAAGGGCAGCTCTACACTTTGTGGAGCTATTAAAGGGTGTGAAGACTCGCACAAAAAGAAACGTCTAATGCCGGTAATCTGACCTAGTTTGGAATGAGGTGTAACAGAAGTGTTGGACACCACCATCGATCCCAGAAAAATACACACAAAGCTTGCTCGGGTCGGTAATTAGACACTAGTGTACAGTCAGTACATACAGCTGCGGTCAATACCCACAGCACAGTGTACACACGATACAGCGATGGACATCTCAGGTCCAGCTAAAGATAACAAGGTATCACGTTTCATTACTGTCTGCATTTTGTAGCGACACGAACAAAACGTCACTTGCAAACAACAGAAAGTTAACTTTTTCAGATGGCAGCACGCGGTTTGGGGCAAGTCTTCAATGCCTTTAAGTATTGTCTCAGCCCTTCCATTATCGATTCATTGTCCCCCCCACCTCCCCCAACAAATAACTTCCCTCCGCCTCCGTCCTCAATGAAACTTTGCCAATAAAGTATAGTATAAAGTCTAGTATGTGACTACACACAATGTGTATACTCTAGTATGTAACTACACACAATGTGTGTACTCTAGTATGTGCCAACACACAATATGTGTAGGCCTACTCTATTATGTAACTCACTCAAAGTGTGTACTCTAGTTAGTGACTACACACAATGTGTGTACTCTAGTATGTGACTACACACAATGTGTGTACTCTAGTATGTGACAACACGTGTATAAAACTGTGTACATAAAATGTGCTCAAGCGTTCATGAAAGTCACAAACCTAAAACATTTTCACATCTGCAAAAATGTGCCCAAGTCTAATTTAAATAATATTAAACTCTAAGGAGATGTTATTGTCATCAAGAGCCTTTGCCATACGGATCAATGCATTAGCTAGTCGAGTGAGAAACAGCTAGTCCATTGGGATCCAGAGGGATGTACCAGGTACCAATGAAAGTTATAAAACAGCATTCCTTTATACTTTGTTTCAATATATAAACTTGCATGACTTTTCCATGACAGAAGTAAGAAATTCCATCAATGACCTTATTCACAGGACTTTGTCTGTGCTTTCGTTGCTATACATATATTAGGGTACTGTTCCAACATAAATGATATTTAACATGTAAAACTTTCATGAGTTTCACAGATCCCACATACTTATTTATTGGTTCATTTTTCCTATGTAAGAACCATGCAGTTCCAATCATGTGCATGCATGTATATAGAGTCTTAAGACTTGCGAGGTGATACAAAGGAACCACTTGACAGGCGACATTATCTGCTCCTTCTTTCAAATTAAATAAAATACATCATGCCTGTTCGTGTTACTGGCTGCAGAACTTGCATTTCAACATGTGATCTTTTAAAACCACTCAGCATTGAGTATATATATACCTACATATACATATGTCTGAAGATTTTTTCTTCTACCCATTCTACCCTGTTCTCATGGTGTGATTTGACTTAAGAACTGTATCAAACGTACGAAAGAAACTTTTCAAGTTAAATTTGTTCTTCTACTCGCTGCTGTACCGAAGGTTTTTCCTTGACCTTCCATGCGCCAAGGTTGCACCGAGTAGAGCCTCGCGAAGAAAAGTACACCTAACATATACAGTCTACTAATTCATGTAAACGAAAGGATAGGCTGCCTCATTCGTTGTGTCAGGTCGGTCACCCAGGGGATTTCTTGCAGTCAAGAAATACAAACTATAGTATAGATCGGGCAAGACAGAGCTATTGCAAATGTGCAATGATCTATCACATATTAAACAAACATTAACGGCCTTTATCATTCGTCTCTCCAGTTCAGAACTAATCATGCAGAAATATAACAGTCACTGAGCATATCAGACCATATATATACATGCAGTAACCATGGTGACAGGTTCCTTTGGATGGGTGTAACTTCAATAGGCCAAAGATGCATTCCGTGCAACCTCGTGGTTGAAACTTCACAAAGTATATCGCATGGCTGATTACATACGAATTATGACTAAGACTTTGACACATTCTTGTTCCTACGGTTAATTTTTTTCAAATCTCATCTCAAATTTGTTCTTCATAAGACCCCTTTAAAGTTAGATTTTGTGTTTGAATTTGCTACAATTTATCATGCACGACCAATGAAGCATATAGATACAGTGACCAACGTGACAACAAAATCTAGTACTTTAGTATGTCACCAAAATCACAACAGGAGTGATGCAGCAGGAATTAAGGCACAATGTTTGCAAATGAAACCAAAAAAACAATTCCATTAAAATTTGTGGGACACAAAAAATCATCTCTGTATTAGACGAAGCTGTTAATAACCCTCTCATAAAGACACTGAAACACCAGGTATTGAACTGGCTGATCTGATACTGAGGTGGCTGATTTTCCTTAAACGCAGGTTTCGAACAGTCTAGCTGACTGTCCATCATATTACACACTGGTTATACTGAGAAGGCATCGCCTGTGTATAGAGGCTACATGTCAGGTCTTGCAATATAGAATCTGTATTTATTACAAGGAGGGTAACTTCATAAAATGTTAACAGACGTTTCAACTTCCCACTGTTTCATGGGACAACATGATTTACGAGACTATGTGTCATCAACAGAAAAGATGTGAACAGTAAAATCATTGATTGAGTTTTATAAATTGGCTAACACACTATATTGGCAAACTAAAACCTCAAGAATTAAACTTTGCCAAGGTTCATTTTACCGTAAGATTGTCATTTTTTCACGGGCGCAAAACTTGTAACTTAATTCAGAGCATCCAAATGGTTGCAAGTTACAACCGCATAGAAATATAGATTATGAACATGAATCCCAACTTCATGAGTTCAATCTTGCCACAAGTGGAAAACTGAAGCCTTCAGCGCACTTTTAAGGAAGTGTAAATCTAAGAGTTATGTAGAAGCATACCCCCTCCAGCACACCCCACCCCACTCCACCCAACCCCCCCCTCCAAAAAAAGAAAGAAACATACATTGACAAAACAAATTCATTGCTGTCTTGCACCAACCAAAGGTTCCCTATCTCTTCTTTAATGGATATTTTAGATTAACTAAATTACTGAATGCGAAATGGACACAAAAGCTATTTAGCCAACTTAAAAGGGTCAGAGAGTGTAAACTTTGTTGTAATAATTAAAGAAATCGTCCTTCTATGGCTACGGTTTTGTCACAACCCCTTCACTTCAAAATGCTACTTTTTATTCTTTGATTCAGAATACCTTAGCTATAGTAACCATATCCAATTACATGCATCTATAAACATCACAAATGATAGCGCTTCTAAAAGGCAGGTACTAGAGTACCCTTTAGAATTAATTACACATTGGAAAACAATAACAAATTTGTTTGCAATATGTCTTAATTTCTGTAATCCTTTCAAGAAGTCATCCATATGGTGTTTGTCGGGATTTTGGGAATAATTCATTTGGGATTTAATAGTTGAAAAAAGAAAAAGTGGTCCTGCTGCCAAAAAAATAAATAAGGAACTTGCTAGCTGTCAATCACATAAACCGATGTTGTATGTAACATAAGTACAGTTACATGGTTTATTTGTGTGTGCAACCTTTGTTTTATGGCATGCATTGTTCATTATTTTTTTCTTTTCTTATTGTCTTTGTACGGGGGGTCTGCTTCGTAAGAGCCTCGGCTTTCTCAGACCTCCTCCACTTGTCACATACATTTTCTTCTATTATTGTGTATTATATTTTGAATGTGGAAACAAATAAATGAAAGGAAATGTTTCTTTCTCTTTCACTCTCATATAATTTTTGTGTAAAAGTAAGTTGGCCTGACGTTTCGATCCTAGCAGGATCTTCTTCAAAGGCTTTGAAGAAGATCCTGCTAGGATCGAAACGTAAGGCCAACTTACTTTTACACATTCTCCTACACAGGCTCTCTAATGGATAAGCAGTTTGCTAACAGTTTTATTTTATTTTCATATAATTTTTGACAGAATACAGAAGAAAAAAATTTGAGCTAACCTGTAAAATACACATCAGCAGAACGATGACAGGAGGGAGGCACCAAGAGCAATTGTTGAGGAAGCTTGTTCTGTCAGTCTCCTTGGGAAGGTATTCATCAGCGATGAAATTTAAAAATCTTTGGTGTACTGGGAGCTTCTTGATGATTGGTGTCTGAGAGCCGATGTTTACCGCAAACTCATTGGTTGGTGGTCTTATTGCCATCGAAAAGCTGAGAGATCTCTTTTCACTCATCTGTCAAAGCAAGAAATGATGTTGATTTTTATCTAGATGTAATATTCATAATAAAGAGAGTATCAATGCTAACTGTAAGTAACACCCACAAAATATTAACATAACAGTAAAATAATCTTGAAAACATTCATCAAATGAAACTAACAATATTTTAAGTCAATACAATATATGCACAGAGGATCTTCATGTAGAGAAAGTATCGAATTAAATTAAAAGATTTCCACACAAGACATATATCTCATATAGATAGTACCTCTTGCAACTTATTTTAACAATTCTTATACATAAATTTTGATATGATCCACAGAAGGAAATGTTCACCACTTATGAAGGGAATAAACTGTTAATGGAATTATTATCAAGATAGAACTTTCAACCTTAAAAATGGGAGTATATTGGCAGAGGGGAGGAGAGGGGGGTGGAGTAATTGGAGAGAAAATGAAGGGCTGCCTGTATCTATTTTATATTCAAGATTCACACTCTTTGAGAAAAGTGAGAGAATACAGTGTTGTCCACTCTTCATAGTTTTTCTAGTAAGCCATCGTGCAGTTCACCATAATGTAACAGGGAGAGGGGTTCCTCGTAAATTTCTCGTCTCTTGTCCCATGAGGATTCTCTTGACAGTATCTGACTTGACATCTTCAAGGTTTTAGGTGACTTTTCAATGATTTTATGGTCTCATTATTTAATAAGACATTTACTCAAGCTTGTATCAATGAAGGTATGGACAACTGGATATCATTGATGTTATGTTCTACTCTGTAAAATTGCATGTAGAATGACGAAAAAACAGGTTCTAATATTTTGATACCTTAAGCAGGCTCTTTGCCATAGACAAGTAACTCTCCTCTCGAACAGGTGAAACAATACCGAAATGTAGACTTATCCCATGGGAGAAGGGGAGAGGGACATGGGAGAGGGAGATGGGAAGGTGGGCATTGGAAGAGGGGGGACAGAAGAGGTAGGGAGGGAAGAGGGGGACAGGAGAGGGAGGGAAGAGGGAAACAGGAGAGGGAAGAAAGAGTATAAGGGAAACGGTAGGGAATATGGCTAGTGAGCAAATTTGAAGAAAAAAAACATTCAATAGCACCATGTGACATATGAACCACTGCTGGAGGATGGTGGGTTATATTTTTTAAACTCTTCAACCAATGTAAATCAGTTTTGTCTTATACCTGGCCAGGTTATTCATCTATATGACAACTAATTCTCTTGATAAGGTGAAATCAAACCATAATTTAGATTATACCAAGGGACACAAAACCTTGGGGAAGGGGATAGGGAAGGAAGAAGGGAGGGAGGGAAGAGGGGGGAGGGAAGTGGGGGGAAGGGAAGAGGGAGGAGGGGGGGACAGGAGATGGAGAAAGAGCAGAAAGGAAAAGGGTGGGGATATGACTATAGTTGGCAAATAGAAACAACTATTGAGTAACACCATGTGACATATATGAAATCACTACTCAAGGACTATGAGCTCTACATATTTTCTAAC
>KN889919.1:13480-57564 GCA_000934455.1 Apostichopus parvimensis
TCTGCTACTGGCATATTCTAAGCTGCACTTGCAGGGATTGGCTACTTACATTCTCTTTCGCTTGCTGAATCTTGGCCCGGTTCTCCCATCAGTTCACACCACTTCCAATCTTTGCCTTTCCCCATCACCATCTGACGCAACATCTGAGACCTGACCAGTTTCTGTTGCTTTCTCAGACTAGGAGATGGCTCTTTCAACGGTTTAGCTGATGGACAAAATCAACATTTATAACATTCAACACACAATCAAATGAAATCTTTGTGGATACTGCTGATGAACAAAAACAACATTTATCACATCAAGACACAATCAAATGAAATCTTCGTGGATACTGAAGAAAAATTTAACATCTGATAACTGCACTTGAAAATAAAATGGCATAGCGTAACATGCTGATGAACGAAAAAGACAATCAACATGTAGTTACAAATTGAGATAATAATTGAGCTCTAAATACAATAAACTGACATTTGGAGGTTACATTTTTCACAAGACTTTTGAAAGTACAACAAAGACTATAGACAACTTACTAAGCTGTTCTTCTGTGACTCCAGTGACTGTGCCATAAATCTCAAACCCAGAGAGTGATAAATAGTGAGTCTGACTGCTGGCATTCTTCCCATTCTGTTGTATTCTAATATAGCGCCATCCTTTCTTCTCTGAAGCAATTGGTTCCAATGGCCATGTGGCAGTAGATCTGAAAAAGAAGGGTAATAGTTCCCCCATAACTATCATTTCTAATATTGACCAAGCATCCATGTTCTTCAACTATCAATAACACATCTCTTATTATTTCAAATTGCTCTTACCATTCATGATAACTTCACAAAATTTTCACCACATTTATGAAAGTTAGAGGGCCTGACATTTCCATTCTAGCAGGATTTTCTGCAAATGCTAACTTTATTACTTATCTAAGGTATGCACAATTTCATCAAAGTTTAGTTCAAGTATATTCTGTGTATCAAATATATTGTCTTTGCAAGAGTTGTACTACATAGAGAGGATACCTTGCCATTTCTCACTTATGTTGTTATTCTGTAAAGTACCTCCACCAATACCTGTTTGCAACAACTATCACAATTTCCTATACCTAGGCTTAACCAAAAAGGTCAAAATTGATATAGTATTAAGTTAATTTTAAGCCATTTGCAGTGTTAGAGACAATGTTTCCTTGCTTCCAGCATTTTTGACTCTATGGAATTTTACAAATATAAATCTATCGCATTTTGGTGACATCTGATCAATCCATCGATGAAATCACTAAGGTGAAGAACAAACCTAAACCACAGAGCAATATCAGAGAGAGTTATTAATGTCTATTAACTAAAAGAACATTTTTACTCCTCACTTTTTATAAGTTATCATATACCTTCCTATAATGATGATAAACATTACAATTAGCTGTCATAGGTAACTGCATTCCAGGCTGTTTATACCTACCCCGGTTCATTAAGAGATGAATCGTCGTTATGCTCTAACAGACTGATCCATGACTGTCCATCCTTGGACACCTGGAAGATCCAGTTCCTTAGAGCCGACCTGCCGTAACCTCTGGCATGACGTAAAGTGTACGCAGATGGGATCAACCACAATCCAAGATCCATAGAGAACCAGGATTTCCTGAAAAAAATTAAACATGAAAGTGACACATGAAACATTCAGGAGGGAGGGCAGAGACCTTGAAGAGGTCAATAAAGGGCCAGTGCAAGAATGTTACCAGTTCTTATGGTACCAACCGCCCACACAAACTCATCACTCGAGGTAGATATTTTCAAGATGGCACTGGGATTCAAGGATACCCAACCAGCTCCGGAACCCAGAAGTACGACCTCCAAGCGGTGTACTACCAATGAATCGCAAGAGAAGTCATCACCCTTTAAATATGTGAATTCGGTCTGCCTCGACAGGGTTGAACTCTTGTATCAAAGAAAAAACTAAAAGACCGAAAAAAACCAAGCCTACTCAAGTCGCACCTCTGGCTCTTAATGACCATCTGGAATGTCCAACTACAGACCTTGCTCTATGTTTAGAGGGGGCATACTGGAAATGGTCATCAAACAAAGGCAAGTCATGGGAAGAGAAAGCGGACACCCACATAATAGGACTCGCGCAACCGGCCTTTCAGCTTGGGTTTCTAATAAAGCAAATGTGTGACTTTGTAAACCTTGAATTTACAGCAAATAAAATGACAAAAGGAAGAAAGCTCAAGAGGAGATCATTTTTATGTGACCAATGATCCTTTCTAATCTCATTTGCAAAAGAGAAATTAAACAAGACAAACAAGACAGGGTACACAAAATATGAAATATTCTCATCAATAAATTCAGCAGGTTCAATGCAAGCCTCTTGAAGAGTCACACCAACTTGATGAAATGGAGGGAGGGGGGGGGAGGGAGAGGGGGGAGGGAATGACTTACTTGTCATCATTGGTATGGCAATTTAAAGCAGACGGATCTCTGCTTAGAACATCTTCCAGACGACCATATGGTAGAGTTTTACCCTCTGACGATGACACAGACACAAGGTTGTATGCTGCAGGATTCACCCACTCAAATGCAGTCCTTTTGAAGAATGAAAATAAGTTAGCATTAATACATATATGGTGGCTGGAAAATATTAAACAAAACGAAGAAGTTTTTTTTATAAAATGTTACCAAGGAGAATTTCGAAATTATATGCATAAGCTCTCCCTTGGTGGGAGGAGACATATTTTTGTTAATAATTGCATTTTCACCCCATTTTTACACATAGCATTACTTATAAAGTATGAAATTTCCTGTTAATATGCTATCTGAATACGAAAATTATGTGAACTCTGTAAACAGCTAGCTGCATATTTAATAGCTCTTTACTTATGTGTACTGCTTGTTACAATTGCTCATTATGGTCGTCTCCTGAATGCACCATTATTGCCATTAATTACCAAGACATATGTAAAGAAAGTTGTAGCTTGTCAGAAATACAGTGTGCACTCGAAGGAAACACAATTACAATCTCCAATTACTTCCAGCAGAGTCATTCCTGACAGGAAGGATTGTGGTATGAGTACAAAAACATAAGTGTGAAATCCCCATGGCATGAGTACCAGTCTGAATCCAAGGCTCCAAGCACGAGTACAAGCACTTAATTTTGCACTAGTATCTATACCAGATTTACAAGTTGCCACAAGTACTAGTACAAGTACAAATCTATGAAGACGAGTACAAGCACAGGTAATTATACAAGAATATGAGTACAACTATGGGACTCATTACAAGTCTGCAGACATGGATAGAGAAGAAAAATTTACATATTTCCTTTAATTTGCTGATAAACTGTACTATGTTTCACTGTTGTTCTTACATTATCCAATTACTATTGGATTGTGAATGCATCATCAACATTATCAGATAAACAGCCTTCATTCCAAGATAATTTATAATCCTGCTTTCATATTTTGTTCCTACTTGATCGTTCCTGAATCTCGATACTTCCAGCTTAATCATACCTATCAGAGTATGACAGAGTTATTTTCACTCACATTCATCGTCGATGAAATACCCTGTTTAATTCATTTACTTCAACACTCACTTTCCGTTTGTGCCGACCCAATATATGAGGCCATTTTCATCAAAGTCATGGTTGTGTCTAAACACCATGGGAGGGCCTTCTTTGATCCTCTTCACAAATGCAAATGTTGTCCTCTCATAATCATACCATTGGAAGGAGACCTTGAGAAGAGGAAAAGATCATAAATATAGTTTCAAAAAACAAACCCTAAATGCAGTTTTTATTTGTTTATTATCTGAAAGAATGGCAACAACATTTGTTATGATGTCAGGGATTTGACTATTGTTGACAGATGAGATCACACCAGAGCCATGATCGTTGTTAAGGGGAGGGGAATTGTAAGCGAAGCTGATCGAGTAATGGCACTTCCTACTGATACTAACTGACATAACAATGCATTATCAAATACATGATGCTGTTTGGCTGTTAACACAAAAAAACAGCAGAAAGTCCTGTGCACTAGGAGATTACACTTTATCTCAGGTTACTTTTCCTCTCTTGTACTTGTTGTTGTTTGAACTTTTAGGGAAAGAAATACAAACGATATTGTATCACCTTATACTCTATTTATGTCGTTCAAAGTGTCGATCTGTGGAATGTCGAACCATTCAATAATACAAATTTGGGCAATTTGTTGATTGCCTTCGTCCAGACATTAAATCCTCCATTACAGAATCCCATCCAATCGGATATCAGAATTGTACTAAGATGAAATTGGGATGTGGTCCCTGGAGACATGGTATGCAAAGCACTGTGGTTACTGACTAGCAAACCCAGCAAAGAAGTGTAATATAATAACTTAGGAATGAACCTGTCGAAAAAATTCCAGTGGAGAGCTGTCAATATCTCTACTATAAACAACATGCACTCTGACTAGCAAAGAAGTGTACAGTAATAACTTAGGAATGAATCTGTCCGAATAATTCCAGTGGAGAGCTCTCAATATCTCTAATATAAACTAACTCTGTGACAGATACAAGTCATCCTCAAAGTACACTTTGCTAACTCGTTCAAACCTTCAACATTTATCCCAACATCTTTGCTTTGATTTGTAAGTATAAGCATGGTGTCACGGTACTGACCATTTTTTGAAGGTATCTCTCTAAACTGCTGACAGTGGCTAAAGGCTCCATCTTCAAAGTTCGACCTGTCCTGTCAATCAAAGCTGTCTCCCCAGGTGCTCTCTCCAACCTGAACCGGAGTCGTCTTGTCAGAACCTTTGGAAAATTGAACAACAGAGACATTTTCAAGTGGATTTGTACAACCACTTAAACAAATGAAAGATAAAAAAATTGCATTTCATTAACTATTTCAACATAGCCTACTCTAAAATGACTTCTGTTGCAACTCTCATCATTTGAATTTCCCATGAACCATGATTGAAGGGTGTCCAATTTTCAAGGGCATTCAGAGATGAGAAATGGCAAACTTTCCAACCAAATGGCATATGTATCATCTTTCTGATCATGTTGTGTTCAATCACGACTTAAGTAACACTAGTATTGCTTGCACTCAATGAAGTCAATCACAACTGGGTTAAACAAATGACAGAAGTTTTTTTTCTAAAAAACAAAGACAAACAAAAATTTATCTTAATTTAGAAACATGACAAGTTTTTTTTTCATTTTACATCCTAGTTCTTCCTTGTTTAAGGTACTAAAACTCACGAACAAAAAACTATTTCAAACCTTGGAGTTTTGTCTCACATAGTTTTTCTTGGCAAATGTTCCTTTCCCATTTACAGTCATCTTAAAATGCTAAAATCATTACAAAGACACACCCGCAAAAACACATTCTGCCAGCCTGAACTGCAATATAAATTCTGATAAGCCTAAAATAACATAAGCAGAATTGTTCTGAGGTTTTCATATTTATTGTAAATGACCCAAAAAAATAATAGGACAACACCAAGGCATCAAATCATACACTCATGAACCTGATTTAAAGGTTGTGAGCAATAACTCCAACCCCAAAAGTTTAAACATTACCCAACCTTGTTGTAAATCTCACAAATTTGGGTTCTTTAGCAAAGAATGAGCATCATTCTAATTCAATGACCAAGGAAGCCGTCTTCCTAAAAATGTGAGTCTTTGCGGTTGAAATATTGATCCATTCATTCTTTCCAAACGGAATCTTAAATTTGGAAAACAAGTACCCTCATTGTGATAATGAAGTTGTGGGCTGCTTTTTGCTAGAAGAGGAGGATTTAAGCTACAGGTATTGGTATCCTTTGGAATACCCAACTGGATAATAAGCAGTTCAGAAAAGCACTAAATCTAAGGGTGTAGTTTGATATGCAGATTGTAACTGCATGAGAAAATAATTCTAATGATGACTTTGAAAATCTGCAGCAAACTTTAACATATGTTATAGGAAAGTTAAACTATCTCCACTAGTGAGCAGCTACTCACTTGCAATCCACAGGCGGCACCGGCTGCATCATATAGAAATAGAGGGAGCTTCTCTATAGATTCCAATACAGCAATCAGTTTTCGAACCAACACAATTGCCGATGAAGAGTCACTGCAAGTGAAATGTTAGAAAATCAGACAATTTTTACAGGCAAAATGATTTGCAAGATCACTGGTAAAACATAATTTATAAAATGTGTGTGATTTTAAACTTTTGTATAGAATCTTATGTATAGAACCTTTATCTACACAGCTATGAACAGTTCATGATAAATCTTGTACTTTGACAACATCTCTGATAATTCAAAAGAATTTTTTATTCCCTGTATAAACCTAGGGAAATTTTTTTTTTTAATACCACTTAAAAAAACCTTATTTATTAGGTTAATCTACAACAGAAGACAGATGCTTAAATTGTAAACATTCCCATCCTAGGTGAAAATGTCTTTGCTCTTTCAAATTTATCTTACTCTTCTCTGGTTAGTTACTTTATTAATTCCATAATACAAGACGTGCAGAGATTTTCTGGTACATTCAAAGATACTTATGGAAAATTGTACATACAACCTGGGGCTCCTCTGGAAAGCAGTGCTTCTGCACTGAGCAGGACTACCCTCATTAAAGATGACAATAATAAAAAAAATAAAAAAAACCAAGGCGAACGACTTGAAAGTCTCGAATCATATCAGGGTCAGGTCGTCAATATGTATAAAACCGAGTGCACTAAAAAACTCATTAAATTATTTACTTTACTTAAAGCAGAACTTATCAAGTAACAGCTTGCTATTACAGCTACATGTCGAGATAAGGGAGAACATTATAAAACTATGTTTAACATTCCTCCTAGCCTGAAACTGAACCAGTCACTCTCATGATCTGTTGGTTATACTCATTCATAACTTGACAACAAAGGGCGTGAAATTAAAAGTATCTGTTAAGATGTCCTTACTTGAAATTCAAAACCTTATCATGTCATCGGAAAAACAACAATCTTTTGGTAAAATGTTCTGCTCTTTTATTTGCTTCTTCAGCGTGGGTGCAATATACAGGCTACACGTGGAATAGTAAGCTTAAAAAGCATTCAGATACGTTACCCAACAAAGTGAGTAAAATAACTTATTCACATGAACTTACTCATCGTCATTTGAACTGCTCTTAAAAGCTGCTTTGAAAACACCGATCCTTTCTTTGAGATGTCTGTCGTGCTGAGCAACATGGTCATATCCCTATGAAAAACAGTGAAATTAATATACCTTGATGATATCATATAGAAAACCACTACTTCGGCATAGAAATAACTTACTAAAACAAGAAAACAAGGATTTTAGAGTAAAAAACAACTACAGATACGAAATATAGAGACAGGCAAATCATTTCCTTCTTTCATCTTACCCAGACTAAGTTCTAAAAGAAAATTAACTCTTGCAAGTCATCCTATCCAAAACACATTTTGGGGACCATGTCAACTGTTTCCTTAATTCCACTGTCATAGAAGAGAAGTGAATTGTTCAGCTTACAACTGATTTAAATCATAAATTAAAAGTTTTCCGGGAAAAAACTGTGCATATTTGAATGGATTTGTGGACATCTTCAAAATATGAAAGGTCACACATTTTCTCAAGCGAATGATAAACCATGGACATTTGTAAAAGATCAACATTTTAAAGCTATTCCAACTCCTTAGCTCCAAATAATTAGAAATCACCCCCGCTACCACCCCCCCCACCCTTTACCTACATACTGAAAGATACTACGCGAAGTCAAATCGCTCCCTTAAGTCAGTTCCCTACCACAATGCAACAACTTAATGGAATATATAATTGCAGCTGGAAATGTTTATGAGTATGACAGAACACTCACATCGTTAAGACAGTTTAGCAGGACCTGTACCAAGCCACTGCTGTGAAGTTCGTAAGCTGATATACTGTTTTCATCTTTGAGTAGGTTTGACAGAGAGAGGAGGGCTGCCTTGAGAGTTCCATTCCATGAATTGTCTGCTTCCACCGGCTGAAATTAGTCATGAAAATAAATATATAAACACATACAGTTACAAATAAATCAATCAATTTAACTAAATAACAATGCTGGGAACAAGAAATAAATCCATGACTACTATGTTATATACAGGGTGGTACATTCCGACATTATTTTATGTATTTTTCACCTTTTTTCTTCTTGCCCTTTGTCTGCAGATATAGTTCAGTAAATCTAAATACCTCTTAATATTCCTAAATCTAAGATTTGCAGGTTGTGTCAAATAAAACTGGTTGTGTTCCTTCATCATACAATATGCAAAATACTGTGGGTCTACAGCAAAACCTAGTCTCCTACCTAGTCCAGTCTCTCTAGGTCCTGGCAAACTTCCCTCAGCCCCACTGCCCCCGCCCCCTACCCGTCCCCGACCATCATATGCTCAACATGGTGAGTAACATTAGTCAGAATGTAGGCATTACATTCCTGATGTAACTAGGTAAATCCATTTCTAGCCAAGGAATTATGTCCCTTCAATTTTGCATTCTGTTACAGCATCTTTAGTGTCTGAATCTATAAATTTCAGGCTAAATCAAGTCCTCAACCCTACCCCCACCCACTCCCCACCTCATATCTCCCCTTCTAACTTCCTGTAATGACACTGTGTTCCTACACATGAATGTCCTTTGTTGACATATGTCCTTCTGATGGCTGACATCAAATATTATGAAAACAAAACAAGGGATAAACCTGGCTTTCATATTTCCTTAAAATAATGTACATATTCACGACAATCATCCATCTAAAATTACTAATTGATCAAGGAACCACCATGTTCAATTAGACAAGTTTTGTTTTGAAGATGACAAGAGAACTAACTACATTTATCACAAATAACACTCAGGTAGATATCCCTATATCTTTACCTCCCAGAGTCAGAAGAAAAGTATATAAAATAACAAATAAATAGATGGCAGCTGGTGTAAAAGTACTCAGGGTATAACGTTACCCTGAGGATTGAAAAAGTTTTATTCTCACAGGGAGTAAAATTTACATATGAAGTAAACTTTCAATTTTATGTTCTTCTATACAAAGAGTTGGAAAACATTTGTCATTTGTAGACAGGGAAGGATTGTATTGTGTTTTCTTTCCCGGCCAGGTGTTCATTTATGAAAACTAGAAAGACAGGTGTTCCACTCAGGGAGAGTAATTTACATATGAAAGGAATCAACCCCAAGGCATGTTCTTTACAACAAAAGACTATTGACAAAACAAGGATAAAGGGTTAAGGAAAAGTACACCCCTGGAGATCAGGCTTTAGAAACCAAAGGAAGTAAAATATCCAGGTCAGTTGAAAGAGGCAGAGGTAAACTAGGTCAGTATCAATAGAGGTGGGATAATGTCAATTTTAACTGAACTAATGAAAAGTACAACCAAATGACTTGCTTTGTTATGATACAGAAACAAGACTGTATAAAGCTGCTTTCTTGAAACTTTTGCAGCATGTCGGTGGCATGCGCGACTGATAAAAGGAAAGCTTTATGGTACCTGATCGTTTTATCTGCAAGTAGTTAAAATGTTTGCAAATTAAATAATAATATCAACTTTAATGGGTAATACATTTTTTAACATTACCAATTTTCCAATAATATATCACTCTTATTAGTCTTTTGCTTTTGTTTTGCTTTCATTTTTAAAGTCTGCTTTCATCTACAGGCAGGCTACCTCTACTTTCATGCACGAATGGTATGCATAATTGTTTACTGTGCGACACCTTATATGTCTACTGCACAAGACTAGCGCTCACACAGAATTGGCAGGTTAATACTCTCAACGATGCCAAGTCCCAATGCAGTGGACTTATAGAATGTTTTTTTTTACTCAAGTCCTATCGCCATAGATTCATAAAATGGTTTATTATCTCCACTGACCTTAATGAGTTCATTGTGTAAGTCACAAGCATGTTCCACCATCTCCACAATCTGGTGAAGTTTGGCTACAACATCTCTCGGGTGTGATTCAGCTGCCTTGAAGTATACATGGTACAGCTCATGAGCCAACGATTTGACCTGAAATGAAGACATGGTTCACTTAATTCAAGACATAAATAAACACTGCTTCCTTATATCATAAGTTCATTATAAAAAAAAAATATCAGCTATAATGTGTTAAAATACAGACTCTTCATAAAAAGTCCACTGAAACGTGAGTTTATAGATCAGTTCAACAACAGAGTATTCACCAAGGTAAACAGAACTAACCCAGTGATTACTTGCTATACTTGAAAAATTGAAACCAGCATTTCAAATAGTTTAATTTCAAAAGGGAATGGGGATCTTCAATGTTTCCCCATTGTATAAAAACACACATGATTGCCAAAAACATGAATACAGCTGCCTCACCATACTTTAGGCCTTAATAGGTTGTTTTGATACTCTTGTTCAATTTCATTGACCTTTGAAATAAGGTAGGCTGACATGGAACATCTGACCTCTTCTTGAGGGTGCTAAAAGCACCGAAAATGGGTCAACTAGCTTACTCCCTGTCTTTTGTGGTCATAGAAATGCAACTGATATAGCTAACTTGGTTCAAAACTGCAAATCGTTCAAAAATAATGTCAGTGAATAGAGAATGGACTTGTCTGAAAGAAATAGCATCTTATTTAGTTGTATTATATAACTGGACATCTCAGGGAATGCATCATGCACACACAAACATTATGACATTTAATATTCTTGAGATACGGGACTACTTAGACTTTCACAGTTGGATCTCTTCTGATCTCAAATGACCTCTGACCCCTACTAAAATTGTTACAATAGTTGTGTGCACTATCACCAAACAAACCCATGCATATACTCTCTTAGTCAAATGAAGATTCTTGAAAGTATTAAGTGAAGTGTATATTGGATATTTTCATACTTTATTCTCTGTTGATCAAAGTGGGGGAGCCCACATGACAGGTATGGTAAGTTATCATACCATGACAGGTATGATAAATTTGTCAACATTCCCATTCTTGAGATATCTAGTTTGAAAAACTAGGGCAATCACAGATACACACACATACATACACACATACAATCACACAGATGTATATATACACACCAACTTACTGAATATCTTCAAAGTAGCCCCAAATAATTAATTGTACACCAAAAGAGTTGTTTATCAGTTTTCAGGACACCTACAATATCCTACTATTCTGTTTGTGTCCGGGATACAGCCTTTTTGATATCAATACATTTATTCCCCTACTATTATATTTAATTTCCTCCTTTCACTTCCAACCCACAGATCTACATGTAAAGTTTCCTCCTTTCCTTAAAGCCGATGATTTTTATGTCAATTTTACAACTTTTGTTTGTTCCTCACTTAATCTGCTCGATTTCCCCACCTGATTTCCGCTTTCTCTTTAACTTAATATGATTTGTCATATTTTGGCACGATTTCATGATTTCATCATGGCAATGCTAATGTTAGCCCTCTCTGTGAAGTGTGCTAATGAATCTCTCTACAATATGATGCAATTTTGCAAAACGAGATTAAAATCACATATTTCAGTAACCTTGTTTTGTGGAGGTAACTTGTAGAAAGTAAGTTGAGTCTTATGTAAAGTATGACAAATCATCACCGAATCATCCTTAGTGTCGCTATGGAGTTAGGTAGGACATTTTTTTTGTTTTTATGCCAGTATAAAAGAAGGATGTTTCACTTGAATTATTCTTCTCTCTTTATCTCTTCATTTCATTTTACCTCTCAATTTCTATTTTCTTTGTTTTGTAGAGAATATATATGTATCTTTTGATGAGTTTTACAGTACAATTAATTTTTCTGATTATTTGTTCTGAATTTTAATGAACTCATTTGTTACAAATAATTAATTAAGAAAGGGTTAAGAATTTCTGATTTCAATAATTCAGTAAAATTATTTATTAATAATTATCTTGATTACAGTCCAATTCTGTTATATAACAAATACTATGAGTACCAATGAAGCAGTGTAAACCTGTAAACTACAAACCAAATCTTCAATAATAGTACAATGATCCGATCAAAATATCACAAGATGCTGACCAAGCTTAAATAAATATTTGAAAGTGAAACTAGAGCACACAAACAAGTGATTAAAGTTCACAAAACACAGTCATAAAAGTTATTATTTCAAAGAAACTTGTGAAAGACTTTTTTTGAATCAACATGTTTTGATCAGAGTAGCTGCACACAGAAGTAGATGTGAGCTTTACTAGATTTGCGAAATGGAATCCGTGAGTCTTGCATGCTAACAAGACTGGTTATTTCATGGAACGCAACTTATATTCACGAAATAAACTAAAGAAGAATCAAAGTCATTCATCTGTTCCACAGCATTTTTAATATGGAACAGGCTCATGGCCTTGATTCCTCAAGGGAAGGGGATGAGTCTTACCCACAAGAGCAGAGATTTTATAGCACGTTCACAAAACAACCAGAAGAAATAAATGCTCCTTCCCTGTCTCCAAATTTGTATGTTAAGTATTTCTATTCTAAATTGGATTAAATTCCAATGGGGCTAGGGATAGGAAGGGAAGGGTGCACTGAACCCTCCTCACAACCTAATATTCTGCCATTTCTAATTACAACCGGGGTAGGGATAGGGAAGGGAAGGGTGCAATGAACCCTCTCCACAACCTACTATTCTACCATTTCTAATTACAACGGGGTAGGGATAGGGAAGGGAAGGGTGCACTGAACCCTCTCCACAACCTACAATTCTGCCATTTCTAATCACTACATCATCATAGAATGCAATGAGTATATCGTGTTACCTTTTGCTGTACTTGCTCAGCCTTTGACCTCAGTCTCTTGCCCTTCTTTCCAGTCCATCCCGTTGAGAATTCAGGACCAAGAGACGTCTCTGCTGTGAATGAGTGCTTTGTGCCACGATTTGACTCGAATATGAAACCAGCTAAATCTTCCTTTAAGATTGTAGCCTGCTGTAAATAAAGTTTAGATGGAATGAGGACTAACAAGGGAGCAATGAAGGAAGATATTTCAACTCCAAATAACCATATCAAAGATTAAAGTTCCCTTTCTTTACTAAAACTGAAACTTCCACAAACCTAAATCAAAGAAGGGTATAAAATGTAGAGGTCGTTGCACGCAATCATAATTTGATAAACAATACTGGAATGTTGACAATATTACTTAAAATATTCCTTATTACAATTAAGGTTTTGTCTATATTATTTCAAACCTATTTTCTTGACCATTAATGGCGATTCTTCAAAACGATTTACCAATTTTAAGACAGCTTGTCACATTTTGTTTGATGAAGTGTACTACATTATAGGCATCCATAATATTCAATCTGCTCTCTTTCCCTACTCATAAACATGGTTTATTACTCATACTCAAAGCCCATGGCCTTACAAAAACAGCTCGTTCGTTTAAATCATACACTCTTAAATCAAAATAAACTAAAAACCAACCGCAGCTGATGGTAAAAATTGGCTCAAATCATGCTGTACTTTGAATCAAAACTTACCTGTTGCCCATCTGAGTTATGAATGATCAGTTCACCTTCCTTGATACACTGAAGAGACCAGTTACCCACCACTAACTTGGTGGGACCTTTGGCAGTCAATATCGGTTGGCTGGGGGCACCAGGGCGTACTTGGTTACGAGCTCTTTGAAGTTTTTCAACAAATTCACTTCTACTTTCTACAAAGAGAAACAAAATGAAAGAAGAGAAAATGAGAGCTCCATTATTAAAATGAATGAGGAAGACTTATCCTTAACACTGAGAGTCATTAACCTAATTGCATTAATGGTTATGAGTATTATCTTAATCTACTGACAAAAATTACATCAAGGAAAAATATAAATAGATCCTAACTCACTACTTGTGAGAATGTGTATCATTTTGGAAGACGATATGTATTTGCCCATTGTCTGCTTCACTTTATTATATTATATTTAGGTTTACAGTCTTGTTCAGGGGCAAGGCCCTCTCACACGACTTTACAACTTAACCCTGGTCATTGGTAACTTGTCACACCCACACACCAAAGTGTGCACACTTCAATCAATCTCTCCTGGGGCACCACAGTGCACCACAACCACGTGTCCCCCGGGGGACTTCCCACAGGGTGCAGCCACAAACCGGCGTAGCAACTATATTTACAAGTTACCTCGCAAGTCCCCATTTATACACCTGGGTGAAGAGAGGCAATGGAGATAAAGCGCCTTGCCCAAGAACACAACGCAATGATCTGGCTAGGACTCGAACCTGTAATCCTTATATCACAAGTCCACTGTCTTAACCACTAGACCACAACGCCCTCACTTTCAAAAAATTGAGCGTTGTACACATTGTTCACTGTTTTGCATGTAATAAGTTCATTAGTTTTCTGGCTAAAATTGCACAATTAGCTGGTTGGGAACCCTACTTCCTTAGTGATTATGGCAACAATGGCTAACAACATCAATTTTTGTTTTGGTCTGTCAGATTTGCTATGAAAGTCATTGGCACTTCCAGGTTTATAGCTTGTTGAGTCGTTGAGGAATAAAATAATGACATTTCCTTCTTTCCTTCCTTTTTGGGAAAGTAAACTGTGTCGTTAATATGTGAGGTCACAATGAACCGACACACTAAATTGTGCCTGTTTCCTTACAAGATTGAAGTGCTAGTATACCTTTACAAAACAACACATCTAAGAGCATGACTTTTTATAACAATGAACAGCTATGTAACCATGTCTTTTTTTAACATTTTTCTCCTCAATCAGGTCTCTAAAATCCACTTCTGTCAAAAGAAACCCTACTCCTCTTGTTTCGACCCCATCCTCCACCTTCCCCCATCTCTCTCTCTCTTTTGGCTCTTACATAAGAACATTGTAATAATACAGACATCTCATCAAATTCCCTTGAGCAACAGTTGCCACCATCAGATAGAAAACAGTTTAATATAAATATCAATCATTGCTTCCCCTATTCAATTCCCATATCCAATTGACCAATTTCTTACCTGAGCTATCGGAGCCACCTTCTGGACTTCCACTTGAGTACATAGTTGCTAATTTGCCATCCAATATAAATCTAAACCACCCATTGCTACCATTGGAGAGTTCCAGGGCAGCCGCATCACTCCAGACGTACAAGCAATCCCTGCCTCTCGCTAGACACCAATCTTTCCAGTGGTACGGACGGCCGGTCAGAATTTCTTTGGCATCGTCCAAGTCAGATGCAACCACCTCCTGTCAAAAGGAGCAAGTGCATAAGTTTCAAAACCAACGACTACAACGGTCGTACAAGAAGAAATCAGAAGGGCCCAGGACTTTTAAAATATTAAAACAAGATTTATTGCAGGTTAAGCAATCTGAGAGTATCAACCAAATATTTCCTTGTACTTTTAAAAAACTGAACATGATGCAATGAGGCAAAGCTAATGCATTAGAGCTTCATCAATCACTTGCTAGATTAATTAGCAAAGACAGACACGGGCTTAATGAAAGGAGTGGGATTTCGATTTAACAGGCAAATGGATAAAAGTCACACAGAGAGTGAACACCACAATACTGATATAAATCCAAGACATTTTAAAAGTATTAACAGTGGCATCAAGAACAGACTGGTCAGACCGTTTGGGCAATTATGTCACCAGGCCCATTTGAGATCTTCATTTTTTTTCTTTTCAAGTCTTTCCTTTACTTTCTTTCCTTTAAGAATATAAGAATTTCTTTCCTTTCATTTCATTTATTTCCATAAGAAATTTCTTTCCTTTAAGAATATCAGAATAATAAGTATATAAGAATAAGAATATAAGAATACTTTCTTACATTTAAGAATGGTTTGGAATTGAGAATACATTATTCTTTTATCCTTTACTTCCCAGGTCCCCTAATTGACCCCTGGACTGTAACCACCCCCCTCCCCCTCCCCCTTTCTTGCACTCATCAGAAAAAAATCTGGAACATTATATAACTACGTTACAGATTTGCATATAAATACAAAGATAGGCACAAAACAAGATTTACTGATAGTCATAAGTTACCAAACAGAAAATCTAGTCTTTAAACTTGACTGTA
The DNA here is from genome assembly GCA_000934455.1 of Apostichopus parvimensis. NCBI lineage: Eukaryota > Metazoa > Echinodermata > Holothuroidea > Aspidochirotida > Stichopodidae > Apostichopus > Apostichopus parvimensis. Next base: position 29,484 of record KN889919.1, read on the forward strand.
ATAAACAAATTGATGAATGAATGAATTAAGTTGTTGGACTGATGGATTTATAAGAATTTAAGTTGTTTAACAAGAAATAAACTCTGACCTGCTTTGGTTCTTTGGTGTCTTCGGCCATTGCACCCTCTTCCTCTAAGTCTTCAATAGACCCTGCCAGAGCTGATACTTTACTAAACACTCCAAGACGAGCAAAGTGGTCCAGGAAGAGATCCTGGCCTTTACCCATCAAATCCTGGATGATTTGTAGAGCTGTAAGGTGACCTTCATCATCATCCTTTCGACATCAAAAATAGAAAAGATTTTTTCATCATCAGTACTTGGAGCTTGTTTGTTAAGTTACGAGAAGGCTTACTTGTTTCTGCACCGTCCCACAGGCAGCTTATGGTGTAATTTATATTACCGACTTGATGAATTCCCACCACAAAACGTTAGACCCTTTATAATATATGATAAGATTCCTACAACATCAAAAAAACATAGCCCTCAGTATTAGGCCTACTGCACCACACATCGTATACAACATTTTGGAGAGGGAATTCGGTGTGCTTAAAGTTTATTGTTACGAAATTACAAATAAAGTCACATCTGTTTGACCAGGGGGCACTGGACAATCCAAAGTAATTTACCTCATGATCGAGGACAGCTGCAAGGACTTCTACTAATACTGGAGTAAATCCTGTCACATCTGAATTATAGATATCACCCAGAAGCTGGGATGGGGCATAATGTACCATCTTCCTTATCAGAGCGAGAGTAGCTTTCCTGGAGAATTAAAAAACAGATGAACCCTGATTACAAGTCACAGGTCTTACCTAAATGAGGTTACATAGAGGAATATTTCTCAACTAAATACCATTGACACTCCATACATACTGATATCTATTTCACTCACAGACAGACAGCCAGACAGACAGACAGACACAACAGATGGGCAAGATCAGTTCCATCTTAACTAGAATTCACCTATTCCATACTCTTTTCCTATCCTATGACACTTTTTTTTTTAGCTCAACAACTGTTCCCATGCATGCATTTCTTCCTTCATTCATTTCAATTTTGTATGGCTTTTATTGTCACCCTTAAGTTTCAAGCTTGCGTGCAAGTTTTGGATGCCATTTCCTCTTGTATGTATTTATTGTCTGTTTTTGTTTCCTTTTGAACTCGTTTATTTTTTGGTTGAATCCGCCAATCTATATGCCTAGTTAACGCTAAGTTTATTGTTACTACAGAATTTTAATATACAACATCACTCGTTGTTGACTTTCTGCAGTGTTTTTGTTAATAGATGTACTCGTTAAAGTCTGCCGTGTTCTCTATTTTTATACTATTGAGTTTTGTGCTACGTAGACCACTTGATATATATACAAAGTCATATAAAGTCTATTAACCATTTCTACTGATTTATAACATTATTGACAAAAACTAATGGTACTGGCATCATGTTTTTCTGTGAATATTGTCTACATCTGTAACTAATAACAGATTTCTAATTTCCAGCAATGTATTTTGCTTCCCCATGCACTAAGCTCTGTCAGTTTCCGACTAATGATAACACAGAGATTTGAAGTGGATGACTCAGTTTCCTGGTTAAATATAAAGGAAGACAATTTCTTACTTATTACATCAAAAGTTATAAAGTCACTGCACTTTAACATTCAATTCACAAAAATTGAGCACTGGATGAAATGTTACATCACTCAGGAAGTAAGAAAATACATTTGAGGATCTATTTCTAAAACTGAGAATAAATGACCTGTAAAAAAAAAATTTACAAAAAAACCATCGTGTGTGTAGCTTGTTAGCATATATGAACATCCACTTTTCTTTTGGAATTACATACACCAACTTTTGCTCTATATGCTTACCAAAACCTTGGGGCTAAAAGACAAAAACGGAAAGTAACCAGCAGGACAAATATAAATGAAGATAAAGATTAATCTCACTTGACAGAACGATGGAATAATTAATGCATCATGAATGTATGGATTAATAAACAGATGAATGAACTTATACGAATGAATCAATCAATCAATCAAGCAGTCTCACCTTACAGATGGCATCATTGTATTATTGTAGACTTGTGCAAAGATAGGTAGAAGGGTACGGAGGTAGGTGGGGACCATCTCGGGATCTCCAGCTGGCTCTTTATCCACTGGTTCTTCCTCTGCTTTCTCAATTTCTGATGAGATGATGGCCGCATCTGAAGCTGAGGAGACGGGCACCATCCATTCTCCTGAAAAATTCATCAAAGAGATGGAGATACTTTAGCATGAAACCACCATAACATATCATGACCCTCAGGGGGTAGGAGCCGGGGGGACACGTGCCCCCCCACATTTTGGAAGCTTCCTACCCCCCTGATGACCCTCCACTTGTGTCTTCATTTGTTTGGGAGGAAGAGGAAGTAGAATGTAACTGATCCATATTACAATCACACAAGAAACTTCCATGTATGAGGTTTGAACTCAAATTTTTTTTTCTAGCCAATGAAGAATTCAGAATTAATGAGTACCTCCTGTAAAGACTGCTGCAATTAATGAAACGTATGATAACTAATGGGTGAAGCATTACTGGACTAAGTGTAAGCATGTATTATTTTATTAGTCAGATACAAGGCTATCTTTATAATAGGATTAAGATATCTTAACTGTACACCATGTAATATCTGTTCACGATAAGAAATAGGAACAGGAAGAATAACAAGATTACATTTTAACAAAATAAGACAATGTCTCTCAGACTTTCTGTCACAACCTTGGGAAATGAAATTGAAAGAACAGACCTTTTGCTATATTACTTACAAAACCAGCTTTCTCAACATCCTTTCATAAAATTTCAACCTGTGCATTGCAAAGGTATGTCATGATACAATAATTTTTTTTTTTTTATTTTAGCAAGGCTATTTTCTATAGTAGAAAAAATATATCTTTCAAACTGTATCAAAATACATAACAGATACTCAACATTACATTCCTTCAAATATATGAGGTATGTAGAGTACAGACACGACACATTAATCATTGTGTCATTTATTTGTTTGATTTCAGTCTAGTCAAACATGTGTAAAGTCCTTAATACTCACCTGGCGATTGCAGTATCTGAATGACCTCACGGTGACCTTCATCGTTTCTTTCTCTCGCCTTATCAAGGGGTGTTTTGCCATCTTCGTCTCTCAAGTCAGGGTTAGCACCGTGTCTGAGCAGGGTCTACAAATGGTAACAAAATGTCGAATGCTGTTGAAGCGATCTCAATCTTTCAAGATTTGCGTACAAATTTATTAGTCAGTTTTCTACTTTATCTCTTACTCAGTTCTTAAAATTATGAAGCATCATCTAAATACTTGATAACCCTGAAACTCATGACTTACATTCTAACAAAAATGAACTATTTAAGTTGAAACAGAAAACACTGTAAATGAGCCAAGACTTATTTACCTTTGCAACTTGAGGTCTTCCAAAGCATGCTGCATAGTGGAGGGAGGACGACCTTTGACCTCTGTTTACATCAGCGCCTCTTTCACACAAAAATTCCACCTGAGAGAGAATAATTGACAAAAGATTACAAACTACATTTTGAAACGAGTCTTTTGTCTGGTAATTTTCAACATCACCATCATTTAACAAATTTGTTATCAGACATAATGCAATGTGTGGAAAAATGATAATTTGAGCAATGAGCCAGTGCCAGCAGAAATACTGCATGCAATATACATTTAGTCTTGTCAAAATACACAGTAAAACTCAATGCCTGTACCACCCCCCCCCCCTTCCTCACTGCAACAGAATGAACTTTAATGAATAAGTTCCAAGGCAAGAAATGTGTGCACAAACCATTTCCTGAGTGCCAAAGGCAGAGGCCCAGTTTAGTAAAGTTTGTCCAACATCATCCATGTAATTGACTTCCACAGCTGAAAATAAGATGAAGAAATAGATGTTACAAGACAGGGTGGAGATGCATGACATCCACTGTCCACTGATGAAACATTGCTACATCTTTAGTGAGGAGGAGAAAATGGTAAAAAGCATTGTAACTGCAGTAGTGTACAAATCTATGGAGTGTTCTCACAGAATGACTGCCTAAATTAGCGGCAATATATCTAGAATTCACCATGCAGGTACCAATTCATTTTTTTCATTTCTTTATTCACCTAATTTTGTTATCATCAAATGTTTTAAGTTGTAGAAGAAGGCTAAAGGAGGAAGTTTGTTCCCCTTTATTTTAGCTCACATTAGATTATATAAAAGTACAAACTGTGCTTTCTAACAACAGAAATTCTGCTTATGATAAAATAAATGTTTCAAAATAAAATAAAACTGTTAGCAAACTGCTTATCCACTAGAGAGCCTGTGTAGGAGAATGTGTAAAAGTAAGTTGGCCTGACGTTTTGATCCTAGCAGGATCTTCTTCAAAGGCTAAATGACAAGTAACAGTAACAGAAGGGACAAAAACACGCACAAAATACAGACAGGTTAATGAGCAATAAATGTTGGCAGGATGTTAATTTACAATTATGATGCTAGAAAAAAATAGAAAAATATTGAACTTGTCAAAGCAAAAGTGGATTTTGCTGAAAAAACAAAGAATCATGGTAGACAAAAGGGAGAACATTGTCATTTGTACAACAAAATATAATCTTCATTATATTGATTCTCTCCATCCAAGTTATTCTCCCTTTATTTTGTCAACGTAATCTGCTTAGTACTCCTTAACCCCAGTGAGGCTGACACTTTGAAAGAGCACTTGTTTACTGAGCAACAAGGCAACTTAATAATCAACTATTTCGCTGCCATGATTTTTTCTCTTCTCCATTTCTTGTTGTTCGTTGATTTAAAGGTGTTAAACTACCTTATGATTTATCCTTGGAGATGTTCACTGACTGCTGCATAAAGTCCCCCTGTTGCTAGGTGAAGTATACAATACAGTAACAGCATTACCAGCTATACCATAGCGCATATGACAGCTGTACAACCCCACAAAGACCAGTTTATTGTAAGCTTAGCTCAAACCTCCATTCCGTGTGTCACAGTAGTTTAGGCAATTGTTTTTTATACATATACTTACAGCCAGTGTCTATTGCATCTATCAAGGCATCGGTATCTTTACTTCTTATACAGTCTATCAGGTGTCTGTGCGTCCGCTCTCCAGCGCTATCTAATCTGCGAAGACCACTTGCACCGGTCCTGAGTTTGGGAGCGACTGTCGACTTGGGAAGAGCTTTACGACCCTCAAACAATAGAACTAGCAGAAGATCCACTAATCTCATCGTGTCCAGTATACATCTGGAGGTGAACAGATGATAGTGGATAGAATTATTTAATGACAGGGATGATAATATGAAGCAATAGAGATTGTAACAAACAGGAATGAACTGAAGCTTCACACTATGGTCAGGGCAAATTTGTTACCCTAGTTCGATCATCCGAGACTATCAAATTTTGTTCAGACAACCAAAATCAACTTTGGTGGTTGTCAGGTTTGAACATCAACTGTACTGTAGGTTGCACTGAAACTAAATACCCCCAAATACTGTGGGTAAAATGATAAACTGGTATCACCCACAGTCACTATGAAGACTTCGTCAAGCAAAATATATGTATATTTTGTATTAAGGTTGACAATGATCACTCATATAAACACTTCAAAATAAATTCTTTGCAAAAATATAGTTTTGCCATGTTTCAAACACATATGCTGTACCGAATAAATTCCTATTCCAGATATCCCTTCATAAATTGTATCTAAAGCTTTGATGCAATAGAAAATTACATGGAGACAATTTAAACAAAATAGCTGTTCACTTCTCTCAAAAATAAAAACTATCTCAACTATCTCCCCCAAAAAATTATATAGAAAACAAAAAATACTGTGCAAAAAATCCTCCATAGAAAAACGAAGAATTTTAGAAACATTTTAATGTTTGATTCAAGCGGTAGGAGATTTCATTTTATAACTGGGTTCCACTGGTCTTATCTCATTAAGCAAATCTAGATCACTATCAATCTAACTGCATTTTGTGATAGTTTACCTTTCATCTCCAAGTAAAGCTTTCTCAATAGCCTGAGGAAGTTGAGCTCGTAGTAAATCCTATTAAAGCAGAGTGGAAACCAAGGTAAAAGGTGAGCTTCAAGCATCAGAGAAAGGTGAAATAAGTTTTCTCATCCATTTGAATACTGTATCTGGAGAATAACTTGGGATGAGTCACAAGTGACTGAAACCTACTCGATGAAATTTATTTATTAACAGTGATTGGTGTCGTTCTATCCCGGGTAATCGATAACCAGGAAACTTCACTTTGTCTCTGGTGTGTTTACATAACCCTCAGCTGACATTCATGTGTAAAGAGCATGATAGCAGCTGAGATCACTGTTCATCAGTTCTGAGAGGTATTTGTTACAATTGAACAACACCGACTTAGACAATATCACCTTGAATCATAATTAAAAATAATGATAAAAATAATAATAATGGTATCGTGAGTGAAGACAGCTGACAGGATGATGCGCCAATTTTTCAGCATCAGTATCGAACTACTGTATGGTAATATCAAGAAAGAACTGAATAAAAATTCAGTCCTTAATGGATTTACGATATTCTGCTTCAGTGCTGACATTTAAAAAGGGAAATTACTTCAAGAGTTGTATTTTGTAAGAGATGATACAAGAAAGGTACAAAAGAGATGAACCCAGCTGTGATTTAAAATATGTAATGTTAATTTATTAAAACATCCTACATATCTTTAAGACTAATTGGCACCCTTCCTGACCCATATCTTACTACTGTATATGCCTTCCCAATTACACCAGGGATAATAACATGAGGTCTACGAAGTGGAACAAAGCTTAATAAACACTTTTTGCTTCAAGTAATGCTATTTGTATTAAATAATTAAACACCCAATAAAGACGACTGTTAAATGGTTGCTGACACAAAGATTTCTAATGTATACTGGGGTCAGTTTGCAAAGAGGGGGGGGTGGGGAGAGGGAGCGGGAACCCACAACTCTGATCCTCAGTCAGGAGAAAATTGTTCAGTCAGGGGAGAATTGGAATTGAACTTGTTCGGGTGTACCCCCCTCACCCTATTTTTTCAAACTTACACAAATTATATTTGTTTAGAGCTAGTTATATGTAGACCTAAATAACTCTACATATGCCTCAGTATGCACCATTTAACATTTCACACTTAAAGGTTTTTGTACTGGGGGAGGATCCCATACTCCTAGTTTGGGATTCAGTTTCCATTCATTCACCTCTGGCCCTTCCACGAAAGTTCAGCCCGACCTTAATTTCCCCCCCCCCCCCACCCCAACTTTTGAATTCTGTGCACACCACTGCTGGGGATACTGAACTATACGTCTACTGTACAGTAAACGGTTGATAAGAATGATGTGACATTTTCCTATACAAAACAAATACAAAATACAGTGTACTTTAAAACTTGCTACGGTAATTCATGATAAACATTATCGATTTCCCCTAAAAATAGTGTTAAATGTTATTTTCCATGGGGAGGTGATGATACATGTAACCAGAAGTAATCATGCATTTAGGCCACATGAAACCTGTTGGGCTAGTGGGAACCTAGCAAATTAACCTATATTTCGGTTCAAGTGTTGCCTAATTAAGGCATTTCTACCAGGGAAGGAATCAGCATCTCCAACAGGCCAGAAAATTTCTACATCTACTATGGTAATGTGGCAATTAATGAAGTAAACATGTTAATACCCTGCTGCTCTATTGCAACATATCAACAAAAAACATAATAGGTACGTAGATCTACTACATACCGTGAGGTGCTTCACTGAATGTTACATACTAGGGTTGTTGCAAATTTCCACATCTATATATTTTCGCAGTAACAATATTGCGATATATCTTACAACAAGCCACGCCTATTTTCAACTTGGCTAAAAAATCCAATCTCAATATCAAATAAGATACAAATTTGACCTCAGTTTCTTATTTCTAATGATCCATTGTCCAACCGACGATCAGATAATGAAAGAAACAAACAATTCAATAAAAATTTCAACTACATCACAACCAGGACAAATGAAATAACAAGGCCATCTTACGACATTTTCAAAATCAAAATGACTTGTTGATAGTTTCATTTCGTTGGTAGCAAAATCTATGATTCGTCTTATGATTCATAATTTAATTTATTTAATTTCATTTGTTAATTGGTTTGAGTTTGTGATCATAGGTTAATAAATACTTTGTAATATCCTTCAGGCTGGTGTTGTAATATTGCATGCAATACCTCACAATGAGAAATATCCACATGATTGAATTAACACAGCAATACTATTACCTACTAGAGGGATATTTTTAAGGAGGCAAGTTTATCAACTGTAGGCTGGATACACATATCCACAGAGCTACAAGACCACTTTTTCAGGAAGAATATTAACATTAACATTAACATGTTCCATGTTTTATTTTCTTCAAATCTGATGCTGCTATTTTTAGAACCATGAAAAACCTCAACACATGCAAGAATATACTGTAGCCATTGCTACAGCTACGGTCCTAATAACAGGACACTTTTAGTGCCTACTATTTAGTCTTTAATCTATTTAATCTCTTTAATCTATTACAGCACAGATGACAACACATTCCAGGAAATTTCATGATTTTTACCATAGTCATGGAAAGTAAGTCATGGAAAGTAAGTATTACAGCATGGTACATAATATGACACATTCCAGGAAATTTCATGATTTTTGCCATAGTAATGGAAAGTAAGGCTAGCTTGAAATGTGCTAGAAATTCCAAATCATCACTATCATGTGACTTTTGTAGGTGGTTCATTACCTGCTGTACTGTAGTCTTTGTATTACAACATGGTACATATTATGACACAATCCAGGAAATTTCATGATTTTTACCATAGTAATGGAAATAAGGCTAGCTTGAAATGTGCTAAAAATTCCAAATCATCACTATCATAGTGTGACTGTTGTGGAGGTTTATAACACTTATTATCTCAATTGTTATTAATTTGTGTAAAATGTGAAGAATGCCGAAAATCCCCAAGTTTGTTATCTGGATCTTTCCAGTTGTGCTTCTTATATTTGCAAAAGTACACAGGATAATATCTGTAACTCATCTGATACCACCCGGGTGAATGAGACACATTTCACTACATTCTACAGAAATTATCCCTGGAAACTTTCATAAATTTGTTTGTCAGTACTTACACATAAATTATAGATGTACTTTTTGTTAACATGTTGCTAATGCTAGATACTTAAAAAATCAGACAAGTTTCTTTGACAAAGTCCGAGTAAAATTTGCCGGTTCAATGCCTTAAGTATGTCATAATTCACCTCAACATGCTTCTACAGAAGGAGAGATGTGGAGACCAAATTTGTAAGATTATAACCTTCAGGGTATTAATTGTTACTGAAACACTGTATACCAACCCCCCCCCCCCCCCTCCAACTATTGTGACTAAACTGATTGAACGACCACAGGCCAAATCAAAATACAAAATCACAGCAAATGAGTAATAAATGATGTTAATAGAGTAACTCTTGATAGTAAATGAAGGACAATTCTAAACAGGTAATTTTATCGTTTTCTTTTGATATCGAGGAAATGAATTTCAATCATACTTACATGAGTCACACTAGGGGATCCTCTGCAGAGTGTTGATAGTAAACTTATCACAGTGGATACATTTGCGTTTCCTTTGGCATCTGGGGTGCTTCCTGCCGCCCCACGGGGTGTGGCTCCTTGGGAGGCCGTCGGTGTCGCAGACGAGAGGCCACAATTGGACAATCGATCCAACAACTCCTCGGTGAGACCATGCTGAGCTAAAGGAGCAGGATCTACTCCTCTCCGAGTGAATCTATCAGCCAGAGATGCAAAGCAGCGGAGGGCACCATCGGAGACCTATAACAAATTAATGCAATGATTATAAATTATAAATATAATTTATAAGCGTTGTGTGATTAGTTAATTTAATGATGACTTAGTAATATAATTATAGAACAGGCACATCAAACAATTACATCAAGCAACTACAAGCTAAATGTACAATGGATTATTTTTCTTTGCAAGTTTCACATTCTTTGACAAATAAAAGCTTGTTCAAATTTCTGATGAAGATGCTAACCTACTCAAAAACTGACTTAATGTGTTTAACACAATTATTTCCTCTTTTGTGGACTGTAAGGTCATTTCCACTGTAACACTTTAATTGTATGCCTCACCCATGAGAGTGTAATGTTAGATCTCTGTACAGAAACTAGATATATTCTTGTATTTTCATGGAGAACCTCCTAAGTACTACAAACTACAGTATGTTTTTTTCCTTTTTCAGATATTGACTGTGCATACTTCCTGTTTCAACTACATAATTATCGTGTCTACTGACATCATTTCATCTTTTTCAAAATTGTTGGCTACACTTTCAAAACAGAGTCTTGTTCTTTGAACAACTAAGACGTTTTTTGTGAGTCTCAACAATACACTGAAACCTTTCAAAGAACTTACAATGAACTGAAAACTTAATTAAAATCAAACCGACAGTTTCCATAGTGAACATAACGTTTGTTATGGGGTGATCCAGTACTAATAACACAGAAACCAAGCAATCTGGAATCAAACTGTGAGGCAATTTTTTTTTGCAATTACCGTGTAATCGTATGATTGAACACAACCATGTGACCAGGTAAAACTGCATGAACAGGTACTAGCGTTACAAAAGGCAAAGTAATAGGTCTTCAATGTGGATTTGTAACCTGTCCATGGAAACTTAACAAAGTAAAATGCAAGCCGGTAGAACAGGCTCTCTCTGTGATTCATCAACTGTTGGGAATGTTGTACATTCTGCAGGGGTTTCATGAATTTCAGCTGATCATAACTTACAGTAAATTGTAAGATATTGTGTACAAAAGCTGTCATAAAATCCGTATATATATTAGCTGAAATATGATATCCTGCAATACCCTACACATGGATGTGCCCAAGATATCCTGAGTGCCAGGTATACTGATCGCCGTCCTGGGGAAGGGGTCTATGGGGGAGGAGGTGTCCCCCTCCCCTTTGAGAAATTTTTTGATTTTTGAAGGTGCTCAGATGCCAAATGCTGGCACCTGTGTAGCTTTTGAAGCACATACACAAGTACTAGTTTTGCTAACAATTTACATTTTTTAATTTATTTTAGTGAAATATATTACATACCTGGTAAAAGTTATAAGTTTGTTTCAAAGAGATGTTACAAGGGACCCATTGAGAGCCGTAAGTAATGTTTCTCGCATGCGTAACTGATGCATTATTAGTCTGTATGATTTTGGCATAGGCTAAGCCCAAGTTATGTTGAATATATTGTTAGGAATGTCGGGATTTTAGATGACAATAGTGCTGGGCGGGATTCACGGGTTTTGAGACAGTACTGGGTGGTAATTTTTAGTGCTGGGCGGGGCCGCCCAGTGCCGCCCAGCGTGGGCACATCCTTGCCTACACACTGGTAACTCACATGATTGTCCTCGTGCTTCAGAAGAGTCGAGAGAGATCCTACGCATGTCTCTAGGGATGCATCGCTAGGCTCCATCTTGCCGCAAAGTCTTGAAACCACCGCCATGGCAGAATGTAAAGTGTCTTTATGAATCATGTGTCCGCTGTCTCTGATAAACGCAAGGACACACTGTAATCCTCCTGCCTCAAAGATTGCACCTGATTCTCTAGTGCACATGAATTCCAGGACCTTTGAAGTAAAGAATGTATCATATTATTAACAGGTAGCAACAGGACCCACACACATTCCTATTGCAAAAATAATGCATTAAAAGGAGCATTAGATCAGGAGGGGTGAGGGACATGGGGGGTGAGGAACTTAGGGGGTACTTTAGTTACTTGTGATGCAAGGAGACCACTCTGGATGGGGCAGAGATTGTGAATGAGAGGTGCCCAGGCATCTTTGAGTAATCCTTACTTTGAGGTGAGGATTTCTTTGTACAGTACACTCCTTACTGGTGGGTGGGAATAGGGGGAGGGGGGAATATGCACTTCCTAGTTTTCATGTAAAACCTACTGTACCAATGTTTTAAATAGAAAAATGTAAAGTTCTAACCACATACAGGATAATACCACTCAGTTACTCTCAACAACTATGAAGTATTAAAATTGCTATAAAGTGTTTGTAACGGGCATTTATAACAATTAATTAGAATAACAATATTCCCCGAAATCCCTTTGTCACAGCTAAAGAATAATCTATTTTTAGGAAGTTCCCTATGACCAAACCACCATTCTTGACTATTGACAATGCCAAACGGTGCATATCAATAGACACTGTACATTATACTAATAATTCATATCACACTGTTATATTAACAATACTGTGTGAAAACAGTTTTTCAAGCCAAGTACAGTATTGTATTCAACCTTTGTCAATTGATTCAACTGACAAAATATTTACTCAAAGCACAAAGTCTCAAAGCGCTAATCTTTACAAAATGTCTCCCGTTCAAACTTAATTATATATGCCTTTTTCATAACTGATCTAGCTAACAGCTTCCTGCGCTCATCATATGAATGGGCAGGTTCATTTCAGCTACGGTATCGTAGCATGACTCATTGTATGCGATAAACAGATGGCATAATAGCATAGAGTGTAGGCAATATAGGTTAGCAGCTATTGTCTTCATACTTGGCACAGACTGAACTGTATTAATTTAAGTGATCACTAAACAGCAGTAATTCTAGCATAAAATTTGGCAAGTATTTGAAACAAATGTAACAAACAGAACTTTGTCAATGCAATGCTTTTTCACGGCAGATAAAAACAGTAATTCATTAAAACTATTGTGACAGCATAATAACTAATAGAACATTTATATGAAAGACTACAGTGCCATCAAAAATAAAGCACTCAGGCTGTAGAATAATGAAACAAATCAATTTACACTTTCCTTACTACCAAAGATAATTTTATTTAGCAAATTGTATTCACATTCTATACATGTTACCTAGTCTCCCTCTGTGATGACATTTCTGTTTTCAATTTGTAGCACTAAGAAATACGTGGAAAATGAAACACATGCATTCAAGGCCATCGACTAGAGACAATGGGATTTCATGGGGGAGAGCTCTCTAATTGAAATGAAGTGAATATTAATTGTTCCCCTACGGCAAAAAAAAGAGAAATGATTCAGGTGTATGGTTAAATACTGCAATCTTGGTTCAGCTGTTCTGAAATAAGAATTTCTTGCTGAATAAATTTAAGCAACCATCAAGATTAAACGCCTCACTCTGCATAATGCAAACTTCGATACTGGATAGCGTGGCCAGAAGTTCGGCAGTTGAGGACCATTTCTGTGCACTGTCCTCCACTCTGGCACATGATGACCTCATTGTCAGACATATTTATGTCCAGCATTTTTATACATCATTCTGACGCAAAACTTTACAATTGGCACGATAGGTACCAAATCTTCCTGCTGTACTACACAGTTGAACCACAAAACACTAGTACTGATCCTACATAACATGTACTGCAGTGGTTTCTGTTTGCCATAGGCATACTGTACAGTTTGCATACATGTATGTACTCTATTCACCACTGTGTAAACAATTAGCCATTTTACTTCTTTATTGTGTATGAAGAGGATCCATTGGCATAGTGAAATGTGTAACCTACAGGATTCCTTGAGCACAAGCTTTTTAATCATGGTTCACAATTAGCAGCCTAGATGTCATCTTTGTATGTCCTTGAGTCCTAGATGTGTCCTACATATCAATGTCCTAATTTACTATAAAACAATACTAAGCACGATGTATATATATATATATATATCTTCTTGTCCAAAATAATGCAAACAGGTGGTAATTACCTTAACCATGTACAGTAACACTGACTATTTATGGACAACTTACTACAACGGTGCAAATTCATAAGACTACGTACATTTAGGTAAACAGATCTAACTGTTACTGCCACATACTGAGAGCTTAAATCTCTGGCATAAATATATGTGGATGAACATGTGAAGCAACAACCAGCTGTCTTTAGAGGATATCTTTCAGTAGAGTTCAACTGTTGATACAGTATGTACAGGTATGCAATCGTCCAACCAGTGTTAGCGCTAGGATGTTAAAACAAAGGTGTGGGGGGGGGTTCCCCCATTCCATTTATTTTGGGGGGAGATTATCAATTTTTATTTGGCATGTACCAGGACCTGTTGCGGGAAATTCTGCCCGAGAGAAACATATTTTTGCAGGGCCTTCTGGATAAATTTCTGAATCGTGCAATCGCGCGTCCAAATGCGAACATTGAGTCCATTGCCCACAAAGATGGTAACTTTGGGTGCATAGTAGAAATGTTACTCTAATTATTTTAATTTTTAGATTTTCATCTTAAAAATATTGAAGCCTCCTCTAAGACTAAATCACTGACGACATTAACTACTTATTCCAGACATAAATGGTACTCCATTGTTTCACATATCCTGTAAGGCACAGGTGTGGGTATCTTGATACCAGCAGTATGGCATTTCTGATCATACTTGTATTACAATCAAAATTTAACAATACTGGCATATATTAGCTCATTCCCCTACATGGAATAATTTATCCATCGTTAAATGGGCAAATTGCTATACAAGCGATATATAAATATGTAAAGCAGTTTTTTTGGCACATGGAAGAAAATATAAATTAATAAGAGACAAAATTCACAAAAACTAAAACCTGCGACATAAAATTTGAACACTAAATTATTTCCCTGAGACAAATTTCAGAGGAATTCAAACTGTTTGCAAATTTAAAAAAAAAAAATCACACTTTGCGTAGGATTCGGGTAATAAATTAGGAACCGGGTAGTATCGCGTCCGGCGGGTACCTTTGTTATTGCTGTTAACTTCGACCACATGGTAGCCCAACACCATACTAATTCAATGGGAAATCTGCCTAACCATCGGTTTGCAAAATTTAAAAAAAAAAAACTCACACTTTGCGTAGGATACGGGTAATAAATTAGGAACCGGGTAGTATCGCGTCGGGCGGGTACCCGGGTACCCGGATAACCCGTGCAAACACTAATTTGAATGCTAAAATATTCCCTGACATACCGTTTCAACATAATGCTTGATGGTGGTCTGTGCTTTCTGAATCAATGTATGCATGTCACAGAAATTGTAAACGGCTTAATAGATTGTCTAGCTGAACTGTCCAACAATGAGTCATGTTTACCATGCAAGCAAACAGTTCATGAAAACTTGTACACAATGAACTGTCCATGGCACACTGAACAGTCAAATGTACAGTAGACAACTTTCAAGGGCAGCATTTTAATTTTCTGTCTGTGCCTGCTTCCAATCACTCGTGATTCACTACAATAACAAATTCAAGTATGAGATTCCTTCAGCATGGATCCCGGTAATTGCGCTGGCTTTTAAATTTGGAGGCTATGCTTATTTAATCTGAAAGATCATGTATCTGCCAAGAGAATTCCTTTAATTGAATTCCTGCCAAACCCTGAATTATAATATGAGGCTTACAGTATGAATAAATCACAGATCAATGCAATATCTAGATAAAGTCACAATGTGCTTGGGGAATATAAAGGTCCACCAGCATACATACTGTATATACAGATCCTTGGAGCACTTTGCCAGACAGACACAGCAACTTAACTCAATGGAATGCAACTAACAGATTTGCTCTTCAATCTTCCTTGAAGATATGATGAACTTTATCGCTTTGCAGTTTGTGACAATTTCCTCATATGATCCCTCTGAACGATGTTTAAAGTATGATGCAAAACCTTGGACAATCTTCACTATTTTTTAACCGATGAATATTCATAAGCAAATAACTTTCGATTTGGCTCTGAAAGCCCTGCAACTGACAGTCTGGTGAATGGCATTATCCGTCATCGTCAAACTTCTTGTGCGTGCTGCTGTTCCACCTCTAACTTCTAACCCTACACCCATTCAGCATGGTACTTTCAAATGTGATCGTATTTCGAGGTGCATCATCTGCAGCCACCACATTGTTGAATCCAATTCCATCACCAGCCACAGCTTGCAACTCACACACAAGACTAAGGGTCACATCACTTGCACAACCACTAATGTCATCTATCTGATCTCTTGTAGAGTTTGCGGCATCCAGTATGTTGGCGAAACCAAACCACCCTCAAGAAGCGATTCTATGGTCACATTCAACCTCATGGGCTCAACATTCAGGAAGGACATGACTAACTTTTCTTCTGTCCCCCCTCCCCCCTTGTTCCCCCCCCCTCACTCTTCTTCTCATAGCTCTCTTCCACCCTTTTTTCCCCACACCTTTCTGTCTTTGTCCTTCTCCAGTTTATTCCCTACCCCCTTCCCATGATCCTCTCTTTGTCCCTCCACTGTTTATCTCCTACCTCTCCTCTTCCCCTGTTGGTTTCTTTCTTCTCTCCATCCCTTGTCTACTAATCCCCTTACATCTATCTCTTTGTGTTCACCATGCTCATTAACCTGTCTGTATTCTGTGCGTGTTTTTTGTCCCTTCTGTTACTGTTTACTTGTCATTTAGCCTTTGAAGAAGATCCTGCTAGGATCGAAACGCCAGGCCAACTTACTTTTACACAAACAAAAAAGTACACGAGATTTAAATATTAACTCGGAATGTATGAAAACAGGTTTTCTTGAGAAATTGAGAAACAATTGAGATCAATCAAAACAATTGTAACACATGTCCCCACAACTGTTCAACCTAGATGGATGTACTTACTTTAATGCACTGTTCTGCTAGATCTTTGCTGGTCCTATTTTCAGGTTCCACAAGGACCAGTCTGTTACAGAGGGCCTTGACTGCACCTTCCACAGCGATGATCCTTCGAGTGCACTCTGCGGATACGTCCAAGTAGTAGGTGATGGCTCTTGCTGTTACCTCGAGTACGTTATTTGGAGCATGCTCATCAAGGAATATTTTACACAGTGCTGGTAAGAAGGTTCTAGGGGGGCAGCTGAAATGGTGAAATTCGAATAACGAAATAAAACCAAGAGGACTACTACAGTACAGTACGTGCCAATTTATGTGATTTTGTACAGTATTTTTGTTGAGTTAAACTGATGCATAGCATGATAGAGATGGATGAAATTGTGAATGAAAAAACTTCCCATCTTCACATTACAAGCATAGGAAATAGTACTTACTGCAGACTTGTAGTAAATCTATACTTATACTCAATTTTCGAGCATAATTCCCCATACTCATACTCTTCTTGAAGGACATGAAGTTGCACTTACACTCAGGACAAACATTACTGTAAACAAACATCTGGTACAGATACAGTGTGTAATCGTACTAGTATCTGTACATACCGGATTTACAGTAATGTATGTCCAGTAAGAGCCTTGTACATTGTGAATACACTTAGCAAAGGCAATACAACTTGAACTGTCTGGTACTCATGCTCAAAGTAAAATAAAACTGTTAGCAAACTGCTTATCCACTAGAGAGCCTCATGCAGTACTTCCAAGTCCGACTAAAGATTTGGTACAGTACCTATCAGTATGGTCTCGACTACATGGAATAACTGTTATGAAATTAAGGCTATTTGGGCTACGGCAGTGATATTTTCATGACAACCACAGTAGGGTACAGCTAAAGTGTACTGTACATGCTAGGAGTACAATCTTATTGTAGGGTTAGATACTGTACAGTAGGTAGAGATTTTACAATACCACCTACTATGCAATGAAGTTTTTGGTATAATTGGTCAATTGTAAGAAAACATAAAAAACAGTTGTACTAAAAATAACTTTCTTTACCTTATTGGAATACCTGTAAATGTGTTGTTCTTATACAGTATAAACTACTTTTCAAATATTCTCCACATATCTCTATACATACACATTGACTGTGAACAGTGAAGCATATGATTGTAATACCCATAGCTTTAATGTTGGCTAAACCATCCCCTGCTGAGAAAAGTGGGCGGCCATGAAACATTCCTGTCTTCTGGTATCTCATAGCATACTGTGATGTTTCTCATATTATTTTAATACAATGAACCTTCAAGCTGTCTTTTAATTATGTAAGGTTGTAACATTGTGTCAACCTAACCAAGAAATGTAATATTCACATCCAGCAAAATGTGAAAAATATCAATTTATGCAACTCCTAGTGTTTTGAATTATTAGCTACAGTATTCACTCCAATTTAGAAAATTACGTAGTTGTTCGGCAAATATATTACACCCCATTTAACTTGTTTATTATTTATTTATAAACATATTTGTTGAAGTATTGTGCCTAATTCCGTCATTTCTGTAGCAACTTTGGGGGGAATTTGAATTTTTTTCATTAGAGGACTTTAACAAGTGGTATTGTTACAAATTGTCCATACAAATTGATTACACATTATACCTAAAGTAGAGTTAATAATGGGAAAAAGAAGGTACTGTAGTATTTCTTTAGAGCAAAACAATACTAAATCTGCAATTCCCCTGCAAAGGCGAAAACTTCCTTCAATGGAACAGTATGACGTGATCCAAACAACTTTATTACACATTTTTTGTACTGTAGTGCTCAGTGTTAAATAATAGCCAAAGAACGGTATGATTTCTATTAATGCTCTACAACACTAAAAGAGAAAAACATCCTGCAGTTGTACAGTACAATGTAATTATTACCAAATTTGAACATACTCTGCATACATGAACAAGATATTTTGTATAGTTTTACTCAATTTTATATCGTTTTGGTCAAGAGTCACCAAAATTCAGGAACTAGAAATTGTTACAAAAATACTACAACTAACCTCAAAATATGACTCAAACAGTACTACCTTGATGGGAATTCAATTCCTTCCTTACTCCAAACAAATTACTCAGCCAGGAAACAATAGTTGCACAGTACTACCAAAACGCATCACGAGTTACAACATAGCAACCTTAGCAATTGCTGCATACACTACACAGTATGCTTACTGTACGCTTATATATACCGTACATTACAATGTTCAATCTCTCTCACACACTCAGTTGAACAGTCAAGAACAGATATCTAGCCCTTTCACTTCGCGGCTGATGCAATCCTTACCTTTCAAAGCATCTATCTACATTATCAGACATTAGCAGTAACATGCATAGTTGCTCCAGGGCAATCAATTGCATGTCCCTCTCTTCTCCATGTCCCATCTGGAGCCATTCTAGTAAGGTCTCCGGGTCCACTTCAGCCATAGCAAGTGGTTGGCCTAGGGTAGAAAGAAACAATAAATCACTGTCGTATTGTATAGATCATCACCCTGGCCTTGACATGGGGAGTGTACAGGTATACAGTATATATATTGTTACTCTCAGCAGGGCTGTCAAGTTTCGGTAAATTCGTTTTTTTTTTCAAGTTTAATGTAATATATACAAATTCTGAACACTAAACGATTTACTGCTTCATTACTCCCCACTTTTGTAAAGCCTGCAACATCATATCATACAAGGAAACATACTGTACAGGGATTGAAAAAGCCTGTCAGAAAATTGTTTAGTCCAGGGCCTAGACCACATTTTTTTGTGTAACATAACTATCGGTAGGCTAGTGGTTTATTTAGTAGTTACATACTTAGTTTGAACTGTACAAAAGTTTGCAGTATAGGTTTTACCATTTCACATAATTACAATTAACTTATTGATACAACAGTTACTGTTATTTTGTTATCACTGAATTAAGTCTCTAATTTATTTTAGTAACAGACCTATAGATGCTGTAATAACTCGGTATCAATTGGAGTGCGTTGAGTATTTGCAGAGATAAACATTTTGAATCTCTTCATTACTACTAACTAGTGTACACTTGACCGTCCATAACATCTAGCGCCTGTTTATGACTCACACACCATCATATCTTGAGCTGTTTGCAACAAGATGCATCTGCCGTGGCCATTACTACTGACTGTATACACTTTAATGTCATGGAGTCCATTTAATGTAAACCTGTGCATTGCCATCCACTTTGCAATGATTTTGCAATATCAGTGATGCCTCAATCATCCAGGTACTGCTGAAAGTGACTTTGTGAATCATTGTTTACAAGCCTGGGATATGTTTATACCTTAAAGAGATATAGTACTGTATGAATGTGTTTACATCACTGACAGAATATTCAGTGGCGTCGTCAGACATTTCAATCTTGTTGGGCACAGCACATATTTAGGGGGACACAATGTTTATTGGTGAACGCCGTTCTGGGGGTAGGAGTTGAAGGGGAGGGGGTGTCCAAATAAAGGTTTTGTTTGGATTATTTTTTTTAACACTACAAATTGCATCTGGGGGGCACCTGGAGGGGGCACAATTTTTTGGGGGAGGGCACGTGCCCCCCAGGCCACCCCTTGGCGACGCCACTGAGAACGTTGTGCTATACTACTGTAGCATTACTGACAACTACACTTGCAATGTAGAGTGCAGGGGTCTCTGACATTGTACGGCTGAAATTATGAAATTGTTACTCTACATTCCATGTTGATTGTCCCTGTGATAGATGTCCAAACTTGAATATACCGCATCAGAAATTAATTATTAAGAATTTATTTATTTAGCCTTCCAAAGCTGCACCAGGTATGATGAAATTATGAATATTTTGTGCTCGAACACCGAAGCACTACTGTACATGCAATTTCCGAGACTTTCTGAATCAACTGATTTAATAATAACCCAGGAATAGGACCAGCTAAATACTCCAAAGATAATCTCTTCGATATCGAATTTGAGTACAGTAGATATTACGTGGCCTTGACCGAACGAAACTGTACAGTTTATAAACTGTGCAATATATATACATTGTATGTACTTTTCTGATCAGGTCCATATAAGGAGATACTATGCCCCAGTTGCATATCGTGTTTACCACCAATTTTCATATAAATTATAAACCACCTCCCCCGAAAAAAGTCAATTGCAAAGCACTCTCTTTTATGAAACTAATCAAATAATATACTGTACTCCTTGAGCATTATTCATTTGTGAAAGCAAACAGGCAACAATGGTAAAATGTCATTTACGCATTTTTTTGTTTGTATAAAAAATCCAAATTGAAAATACACTGAATGCCCTTGAAAGCCCATTGGCTTGAATGTATGGATGTCACACAGTAAATACAGTACTATGCATCTTCCCTTGCACAAATCAAGGCAATAGCGTTACACATAAAACATCTCTTGAAATAATTTGGAACCATAAATTTCTAATGCTGTATTAAACTTATAGCACAGTAGATGTTCTGCAAGCTTTAAGTTCAATACTATATTTTATATATATTTTATTACTTTCCGTTTGTTTCACAGAAGTGGCCTATAGAATATAACAGAAGGTACAGTACACATGCATCAATAAAACTTCATTCATTCTAGAGCAGATTGTTAAGAACTTACATTAAGACTGCATTAACTATAAGGAACTGTAACCTGCCACAACACAGACATTATAATCCATACGGTACAGCTGTCAGCATATGAGCATACAGTACGACACACATATTGTACTGACGAAGAAGAGTTTCAATACTCACCCTGTGGGTATAGGTTTGCAGTGCTAGAAATAGCTCGCCAGCAGGATCATAACATCTGAAGAAAATGAAAATGAATTGAATGTCAGTGTTTGTCACACTGATTGATGTATTGTATACTGTACAAGCTATACTGTAATGTAAGAGGCTTTACAGTAAAAAATGACTGGTTAGAGAGTCTATATGCTACATTAATAGCAGATACTTACCCAGGGAGGCAAAGGAGGGGGGGGGGTTCAATAATTGTTGGCACCTTGACAGAAATATGGCACTACGAAATATATATTGCTACTTTTACATCTTGAATCACTAAATTAATTAAAATTGATCATCTATGAGTAGAGTACCAATGCCACAGGGTAAAACCTATCTTTGAACCTTTGAACTATTTGGCTGTTATCCATGATGACAACAAAATTTAAAATTGGCCTCATGACTTCTTGCATCACATGATATTGGCATTGCTTCTCAGAAGTGGACAGTGAATACACTGAAACAAAGATAACCTAATTGTAAACAAAACAGATGCTGCCAAACATTTCCTGTATGCAGTTACAATGTAGGTACTGTATTACAGACGACTGAACCTTAACATATGTATAGTTATTTTATTAATGAGGTACTGTACTGTTTCATCACAGTAACTTACCGCACAGTAGCGTACAGTGGGTACTGTATCATATGAAATTTAGAAATAATTGCAGTGTCATTGCAGCAGCTGTACAAGTGTACAGTGACTGTACTGTTAATTTTAAACTGTATAATAACAGTGAAGTAGTATTTACAGTTTAATACTGTGCTATTGTAGTTGTTGAATAATATATTTGGCTCTGTACCGTGTAAAGAGATGTCACAGGGGTTCTACTCGTAAACCATAAGGTTGATATGTATATATGTACATTGTTGAATAGTCAAATGAGAACTTTACGTATTTCAGATTCAGAATACATAAAAATAAATTTGTTCCTGATACATCATCTGCCGTTCAAGCAGATGCTTTGGTTATAGATACATTTACATTTTTCTGTACACTATGTTGTCTTGTTTGACGAATCTAACCGTAATAGTAATTACCAACTTTGCGATCCGCGTTATAGTCATTGCCGACTTTGCAATAGATCTGCAGCCCCCTCACAATTTTGCAAGGTCGGTAAGGGTTAGTGTTTACACATGTCCAAAAATCGGGAACCGGATATAGCCGTGACCAGTCGGGTATCCGGGTACCCGGAAAAAAATTGTCCACTGACAATGTTTTCATGTTCAAATAGGTGTAAGATAAGGTATAAAACCTTCCTCAATTTCTATTTGCTTTTGTTTCTTTCATTAACTTGTTAATTACTTCATATAATTAACATCACTACTAACATCGCACTGATACCGCTTCTTATGTTTGCTCTCCACATCTATTGGATTAGACCATAGAAATAATTTAGCTCTTAGACAGTTTTTACTACTACTATCTATGATGCAGGCCCAGGGTTCGCATTAGCCACGGGATTGCACGATTCCCTCAATTTGATCGCATTTGAAATTTAACGTTTAGTAAACAGCCACTTGCGATTATTATTTTTCAGTTATCCCGTCTATAATCCATTAGTAACATCTCGTTTATTTCCTTGTCAGTCTTTCCTTCTATGAAATGAAGGAATGAAATAATAAAAATTGTGAGAATTCTTTCAATTTCTCATGGGAGCCTAACACCACACTAAGTCAATTGGGAAATCTAGCCTAACCATGTTTATTCGCTGAAATTGTGACGCAGTTATAAGATATATCCATGGAATACTTGCATTATTCCTGTTATCTTCGACCACATGGTAGCCTATAACCACACTCAGTCAATGGGGAAATCTAGCCTAACCATCTGTTTATTCGCTGAAATTGTGACGCAGTTATAAGATATCCATGGAATACTATTGCTGCTATCTTCGACCAAATGGTAGCCTAACACCACACTAAGTCAATGGGAAAATCTTGCCTAACCATCGGTTTGCAAAAAACAAAAAAAACAAAATCACACTTTATGTAGGATTCGGGTAATAAATTAGGAACCGGGTAGTATCGCTTCGGTTGGGTACCCAGGTACCCTGTGCAAACACTAGTAAGGGTGACTCCATAGTTTTCCCTTTTAATTTTTTTTTATGATCGGCTCTACAACGAACAGTTTGAAAAGCAACAGGTCTCCAGCTATCGGGTTCCAATGTTTAAATAATGTTAATGTTTTATGTCACAGGTTTGATTTGTGGAGAGTATGTCAGTTTGAAAACCAACTGTGGTGTTTGGTCAGGAGCAATTTGGGAAAATTGTATTTTGTCTTTGAGATAGAAATGTGCAGGTCTTCATTGGCAGAATTGATCCTCCTTCTAAGGAACAATATCATTCTAAGAGTTTCTATACAAAATTTTCTTGATTTTTGCATAGACAGACTCACAGGCATACCTCAAAGCATTGTCTTTCATGAAGACATTTGTTGTAAGGTTGCTCATGGATCTCCTTTGTTCAAGATTAGTTAAAGAGGTTATGAAGTGGTGGGTTTTCATGACTTGGAATGGTTTATCTACATTACTACAACACCACCCATGCACAACTTTCCGTTAATACGGCTTCAAACGCCAGAAATTCTCTGTCAAAGTATTCCCTAGAGATCTCTCTAGCTGCCACTCATAAAAAAGTTCAAAGCTGCACACCCCAGTTCAAATGACGTCATATAAGGAACCATTTCAGCCAAAGCCGACTCCCCGCTTTGTACCGATACGGCGTCATACAGTTTACTACATGTAACCACAACACTCTCCTCATCAATTGAAAATGTCTTCTCCCGAATCTTCCAATTCCAAGGAAATGGGACTCACCGCTCAGAAACTTGGTCAAGCTTTGACGAAAATGATTTTCTTGAAGAAGAAGATGAGGAAATAGTTTTCGAGGGTGATGAAGATATCGGTGTTTTGCCCTATCAATTGAGCCCCTTGCAGAAGAATTGTAAAACGATCCTGATGGCCGATATGCGTCGTTGCCGATCGAAATCCTTGAGCAAAATGTTTGGACTATCCTGAACCGAAACTGGTCGGTTGAGCATAAACAAAACCACCGTTATTAGACCATAATGTGATTTAAATTATCGCGAATGTCGATGATCCTGCTACTTAACTTTGTAGCGAAGCTTCTAGAATTTTGTTACTTACAGTGCAAGGAAAATGTGACATTCTGTACAGTGCAAGTGCAACCCTATAGTACTAGTAGTGGTAACATGGGGTCTAGACCTAACTAATAGAGGTTGTGTAACACGCTAGCCCGTGAAATTGTATCTTTAAAGGAATTGTCTGGTGGAAGATTTTGATACATTGTCCTTGTAGTTATTATTTTTCTCTTTCTAGCCATGTAAAAATTGTCCCCATTCGACGTTTTCTTCTTGTAGAAATCTGGTTTTCAAATTCACCAGTTTCTCATCAAAAGTACCGTTTGCTCGAACGCTTCAATATGGTGATTGACGTAGTGCTTGCAGATAGGCAAAACAGGCGACTTGAAGTTAGCACTCCCAATTCCGCAGCAAATAAACTCACGTGTAAGCACATTGGATTGCCTCATATATATAACGTACATACTCGCGAACGTATATACTACGATGCTCAGTTGGTGTACTTGTATAGCGTTGCACATAGTAAACTCACACTCAAACCACAGTTCATTAACTGTTCTTCGAACTCGCTGAAATAAAATTCACGGATCAAATTAACAGTAAAAGGAAACATGAAAAGTATTCGTTAAACCGAAAGATGAAACTTGGCGGAATCGATGTCATCGCAGAACTGTCCGATTGTAAACGTTAGAGTAGCCCATACACGCGAACATTCTTCGCGCTGGAGCTGGATAGCGCGATGTATAAACAACGAAGAGCCTGCTGTTAAAACTTATCTTGTGTTACACAAAGACCACGAAACCACCGATCTACTACATATATGGCGGCTTAAGGAGTTTTTTAAATCATATCTAATTTATAAGAAATTTCACCGGAAATTATTGAAGAAATTGATCGAATCGTTGTCAGAGCAGAATGTAGCACTGAGAAGCTTAGGCTTCGCAGAACTGTCCGATTGTCAACGTTTGAGTATAGCCTACGTGCGAACATTTTTCGCGTTGGAGCTGGATAGCGCGATGTATAGCCTGGACAACTCAGAGTCTGCTGTTAAAATTTACCTTGTGTTACACAAAGACCACGGAACCACCGATCTAGTACATGGCGGCTTAAGGAGTTTTTGAAAACATATCTAATTTTTAAGAAATTTCACCGGAAATTAAGGAAGAAATTTATCTGTATACAAACGCTGTTTTTGTTGTGATTACCGTATAGGTACTGTGCGGAGGGTGGGTTATGTCGCAATCTGCAATGGCATAGCTGACGTCACGTTCTGTACTGTTCAAATCATATTTGAAATGTCCATCCTTAACGATTAAAAAATCGTTTCTCTGTCAAACGCAACATTAGCGTTCTCACACTTTGACAACATGTTTGGAAAATTATTTACTATTTTTTAAGGTAACTTCTTTGGGCCACCAGACAATCCTTTTAAACTGTTACGTCAAATCATAACACAACACCAGTTTTACCACAAAAGAAAAATTGCAGATCTAGTATTGATTGTTCTAAAACCAACTGGTTTTAAGTTTTGTGTAAAATATTAGGTAACCAATAACAAAAATTAACATTTGCTGCATCAAGGAGGCCTAGGCTATGGTCATAAAAAGTAATTTGGCACTAGTACAGGCCCACAAGCACTTGTAACGTTGTGTATGTGTAGTGTTTTGAACGAGTCGTGTCCAACTTCTTCAATTGCTGTCATCTTTTGAAAAAGGGTGCAGGTGAAATCGGTCTTTACTTGAGGTGGAGCAACCTGCAACCACACATCGGCTCGGCATATTTAACAGTTACGAGATAAATTTAGGGGAAAAAAAACTCCAACACCAAATCTCAATTACTACAGAGCAATACAACAGTGTAATGTTGTGTGTTCTCAGACGTTTAAGAATGTGAACATAGCGTCCCGGAAGTGAGCTGAGTTCCTCGACCGACGTCACGCCACATTACCGTAACAATTTTTAGAAAGTTTTTATTACCCTCAATTTTTGATCGTTTATTCCTCAAAGAAAAATCTGTCCATTTCATAACCTCTTTAAGTATTGATGTTTCTGAACGTTTAACCCTTCTAAATTGTAAGATCAATATACAGCAGGCAGCCTCCCATTCAGACATTTGAGTGTAAAATTCACAAAAGGTTGAACCATGTTGACTTGCTGACCATATTTGTGAGTTCCTGGTCTGACTCATTGTAGAGTAACCAATTAATTATTCTTGGATCAACAGAGTTTGTTCTTCCTGTAAATTTTACATGATGTCAATAACTTACTTGACTTCCCAGTATCCAACCGAAATTTTGTTGTTAAAATTAACCAATATGTTCAAACAAATGTTTGTTAAAATCACGTTGGTTAACTGTCGTAGGGAATTATCTAAGATTTTATTAATCTCATGGAGGTCATTGGCAGTGTCTGCATAAGTTTCCTGGACTAAATTTAGAGCTTATGGGAGTGGTTTTAATATAGCAACCACACCTTGAGTTGCAAGTACATATCCGAGACAGAAGAGTTGCTGCAAAAACCAAACAACTTTTAGTCATAAGAGTTCTCCAAACATAGGAAATTTACTGCAGTTTCGGAGCTTGACGACAGGGATTGAGAGTCCATTGTCCAAGTTAACTTTCATGTTAAAAAACAAAGGCCCTAATATAGCGTGTTATTTTTTTTTATAACCGTGCGTGTAAGAGTATGTACATAACCTAGGCTATGCATATTGAATGTATGACATTGACAGTCTCGTAACTAAGTGCTTTGAACCATAGATGAAAGTTGAGGAAAATACCAGTTGTAGTTACATACCGGGATTCATGTTGCACCACTACCGGTTGTGTGAAATCCGACTACCACACAACGCTAATGTACAGTTGAGTAGGGCCTAGCACTTGATGTTTTTTTTCTAACAGGAGATTGCTGGCTTCTCAAGTGATGTGATTGCCAATCACTCGTTCACATGCGATCGATTCTATCATTTTTTATTTTCTTTAATTAATGAGGACTAGGCCTACTGCTTAACAATAACATGCAAGTATTTTGCTCGTGAACATATTTTATTACTTAGCCTAAGCCTAGGCCACTTCAATTTTCCATTATCTGATCATTATTTTCCTTTATTCATATCCACCTTTTTGGTCACAAAACAAGCAAAAAGGCAGGCTGACTGCCTTAAATACACTCAGTTACAGTAGCATAGCTTAAGTTAGTGTTGCTGTCTTTAATTTACTCTAACATTAGGCTACCAAAATCATAATCAAATCATCTTTATGCAGCTAGGACCTAGTAATGAGTAATGAATGCTATTTGGTAATAATTGTAAAAATAATAAAAAACTACAGTAATGTCTCATTAGCCAATGTCCATCAAAGTGAAACAGTTCTAAAATCACTGCTAGTGCTATAGTCAGTATTGCTAATTTCGGAACACTGCCAATTTCGGACACCCCTAAGAAATGCA
>KN889920.1:11651-27750 GCA_000934455.1 Apostichopus parvimensis
TTTTTTAGTGTGTACAACATATTGTCATTCGTTATGTGTAACGCAATTGTCATTCGTTTTAGTAACACCCATAATACGGGCTTCAAGCAAATAGCCGGCTACTTGGGCAGCATCCGTGATTCAAGTTTGGTGTGTACGGGCGTATGTGTGTGTGTGTGCTCACAGTGTTGTGAGTGCCGTAAGAAAACTGTTTCATTATCATATGTGGCGTGCGAACATCCTGCTATAGGCTGAATACTGAATACAAACACTTCAAAGTTATAAAGAGAGATAAGTTCCGAGAAATGAGTAGGCCTACTTCGTATTACATAAATTGAAAGAGGAACATTGACTTATAGTGCGAACCGTGATATATCTTTTGAGGACGCATTGTCCATTGAATTTTGTTATTTTAAAATTTCAAATTGAAAGTAAACTTTGATTTCAATTCAACCGACCGTCGACGTCATCTACAGCGTGTCCCACGGTCAGACAAACTACCGTAATCAACTCCATGTATACCCAGAAGAGTTTGTAGCCAAGGTTAGGTCTCTGAGGGATAATCATATCACCACCGGGGCGCGAATTTTTTTTCCCAAACAGGTTTGCAATTACGGAGTTTTCAGCCAATCAGATTGCTCGTGACGTCAGCATCAATAATGACCATCGCTTGGAAGTTCGAAGACATATACTGAGTTACACACTGACACTTGATTGAGTCTAGTTAAGGGGTTTCCCTTCAAACGCCCTAACTTTACTTTTAATGCTTGGATTACATTTTGACCTCACTTATGATACATACGCTTCATTCTATTTGGTTCGTGTTTACGTGATCCACGATTCGTGAGCCGTTCTATTGAAATCAGAATTCGTTTCGTGGAATGGGTAGGCCTACACTAAAGCAACTTCACGACGCGAGTCCACGAGTCTTGAGTGAATATACGCAAAACAGTATAGTGTATAGTATGATATATTTCCGTCACTGCACTGTGTACAGAGTTATAATACATATAGGCCTACAACGCATGTGTGATGCACCCTGTACGAAACTTTCACTGTGCGATGTTATCAATTAATGCCTTCACAGAAAACTTCGATCAAAGTAGATCATACAATACTAGTGTGCTGAATATGTCTAAACCAATTCCAAACATATCTAAATATATGTACGAAAAACTACGGGTAATTGTGAACGGGTACCAGGCGCGTAGCCAAGGGGGGGGGCGAAGGGGGCAGCCCCCCCCCCCCCCCTTGAGCATATTTTTAAAATTTTTTTTTAATGTTTTTATGATATCGCTAGTAATTTCAAAAGAGAAAATGCTAAGATGCAACTTACAAGGCCTGGGAAGTGCCATTTCCAGCCATCTGGGAGCTATTTTCAGCCAAAATTTTCTTGTACGCTTCGCTCCAATCATGGTGGCGCTACGCTTAGATAGTATACAATGCCGTATATACGGCTCTGAAAATTTTTCCCCCCCCCTAGGCAAATTTCTGGCTACGCGCCTGACGGGTACAGTATATCTTCGTTGCAACAAATGGATGCAGAACCTCGAAGTGAAGGTTTACTATGGTGATGACGTAACTTTTCCGACCAATCATGAACGACTATTTACGCACACTTGCAAACCTGTTTGGGAAAAAAGATTCGCCACCGGGGCACCCTTTTTTTTTTGGACTCTACATTTTTTACTGCAGTAGCCAATATTACAAAATTGAGAATTCACTATTCTCTATGTTCCCATAGTTTCCTATGGGCTTCCTCCATATATTATCGGACCGACATAGTAATGAAAAAGCCCGGGTCCAGTACTATAAACACATACCCACCCTACACCAACTCGCCAGGTAGCTGCAGTATATCCATACTTGATAGTAAAACGAATCGTTTAGATATGCGCTATTATATAGGGACTAAATTTGGTACTCAACGTTAAATTATATCATTTCTAGTGATATTGAGGGAGACTGATTTTACCAAACTGGATGACAAGATTCGCATAATACTGTATAGCAGTCAACTTTTGCACCCTTTGTTTAAAATGATAATCTGGGAAGGAGTAATGAGTAGCCTATAAGGTTCTTCTTAATTTAATAAATCAATCAAAAGAATCGTAGAATGCTCGGAGGAAATAGTAGCCTACTCATACTTGGTAGCCCTCGGATTCTAAAAAGCAGTACTCGTAGTTTGGTAATCAGTTTGTTGCTCGGAACCTCAATTACTCGGAAGTACTTGGTACCCGGATACAAAAGGGCTTGAATACAACACTGGTAAAGAGTTTTGGGTTAAGTGCCTACTACTGCAAAATATCAAATCCTACAGCCGAAGATTTAAACAACAGTCCGAAACTTCGTGAATAAACTGAAACCATAACTTATAAAATTAGCAATTAAGAACCTATTATGAACTCACTCTAACTCGTAAAGTAAGAAACAATGATTCCGGGGACAGTTTTCAAATCACGATAGTTTCGTCCTTGTTGTGTGTGGAGCTTTCATTATGTTATAAAGTTGTTTGCATATGATAATGTTATTGAATGGTTTTATATTGCTATATGTAAAGTATATTTATAGCACACGAATGAAACTATAACAGAGAGGTGTTCAATTTGGGATGTTTATACGTTCGTTAAGATTTAAAGCAGTATATCGTATTCTATCGTTAAAATTAAACACACCATTGCATATATATCACAATCATGTTGCTGACCAGACACGTTCACACTATAATTAATAAAATATAAAGATCATGTTTCAATGTTTGCTTTTGTCTCGACTCTTTTTTCCTTTGTTTTAAAGTTGGATAATCAAGGTTCATGACCGACATATTGATTAAAACATTCTCGAGCAGTAGTAATACTATTTTTGTTTGTAGTCTCTGGTTTGCGTGTAAGGTATAGACAATATTTTGTTTCAATACTGTATGAAAACAACCACCAGGCCCATAGCTAGCCTTCGTCCTGTCAGGGCATGGGTGTGTGGGGGGGGGGGGTTCGGCAAAGCCAAATTTGGGTTACCACTTTAGGAATCAGATTTTAAGTTTAATTAACACTTAATTGAAAATGCTAAAAACCTAAGCCGACTTACACTCTTTCAAATCTGGAAAAATAACAGAAATCTTGTATAATGTCGTCAAATCGTCAGTCTTTGGATATTTTCCATTTTGACGAGTTAATGCATCTCTTGTGTCACTTTGATGAGTTGCTATGAAGTAGTCAAAACGTCAGATTTTCAGATTTTTGCCATTTTGACCAATCAGTGCACCACCCCAAAATTTCAAATTTCAGAGTTTTGTCATTTTGATGAATTTTTATTGGTCGACATTATTTTTTATATTCAGAGTCTTGTCATTTTGACGTATAGTTACATCTCATCAAACGTGAATGAAATGTCCCTTCTACGCTTCCGTAAGAGAGAGCAAACGTAGATTCATTGAAATGTGCATCAGTGAACATATAAATGAAATTTACCTCATTTAAATTGACGAGGCTCCTAAACAGGTCTTCTAACATGGCGAGTCCAATTTACATTCTTTTGACAATTTTTACAGTCGCTGGTAAGTTAACGTTCTTGTTCTTTGCCATATCTGCAGCAAAATAACAACATTTAACCAAGGCAAATTAATTTAAAATTATTAATAAGCATTCCTTTGATATTTATTTTATTAATGTAAAATTTTGAACATAGCCTCTATATCGTTTGTCAGTTTGTCGTATAGGCAAATATTATATCCTAGGGCAGATCTCTTCTAGTCTGTTGTGTGACCGGAATAACAGACAACTGCAATTTTTTATAGTGATAGCATAAAATGAAATAGTCAGCATAATCAGCAGTTATTTTTACGACGCTTAAGCGACCACAAATGTGGGAGAAACCCACAAGGGCTTATGGATTACAACTTACACGTCGGGTGGCTTCCAATTCAACATTTTAACTCAAACTTGGAATCTTTTCAATTTAGAAAGTCATTTCAGATGGGAAAACCGTAGATTGCTCTTGGATGAAGCTGATTGTAGGTATGACAATGTAGAACCCCCTGTAACCCCCCCCCCCCGTCCCCTGGAGTGAACAATCCGGGGGATATTCTGTTCAGACTATTGCAAATACTATGGGGCAGGTAATGTAAGAAAAGTGAAGAATATCTGTATACTAAGCTCATAGCTATATAGGCCTACACACATTACGCAAGGTACAAGGGTGCATGGGGTTCATTTACACTCGGCACCCGTTTTCATTGCTTATGATGGAAGAGTAATTGCTGAGATCGAACCCGTGTCCTGATCTCTGAATGAAATGAGCCGCTGCATTCTGTCAGTGGGTGTAATCTTTTGCAGAATTCTTCAGTTTTTGGCCAGTTTTGCACAAAGATGAGAAATTTGAAAACAAACAAAAGAGCAAAACGAACTTGTAGCGACCAGCCTTACGTTTAGCAGTGCTAAATAACAATCTTTTCCACTTAAGTTTCATCGGAGTCCCCCCCCCCCCGCCCCACCCCACTCCCGTCTCCAGCCCCCTCCACTCCCAAAATATGCTAAAAAGTCAAATAATAGTCACGCATGTTGAAACTTTAAGATGCATTAATATACTCCACCCTCGAATAACTTTCCTCATTTAGACATTTACATGGCTACTTGCAACGTAGTTCAAATGCCTGGGAATAATTATGAGAGCCAGCAACTTAGGGATATTATTTTTGAAAACATTAAGAACAATTGGGGAAAATAATGACGACAATAAACATTTCATAATTTTGTGTATTTTCCATGATTCTTTCCCCAGCTGGTTCTAACTGCGTTGTTCAAGAGAAGGAAGTCCATCAACTTGGGTCATTCTTTGAACTCGGATGTGAACGCCCCAGGGGTGATCTGGTGAACACTTTTCTTGGTCCACGTGGCAACGATCTGCTCGAAAACAGAGAGAGTATAATGCTCAGACATACATTGATTTATAACAATAATAATCATATAGGAGCTTATAAGACTATGGTTGCCAAACTTTGTGGTTTGTTATATACCGGTACCCCTCCCCCCTCCCACATAGCTCAAAGTGGTATTCTGGTGTTCAACACTGCTACTAGTTGAACCCAATATAATGCCCCTAATTCGAGATATGTTTGATTGAATGTAACCTAGTTTGACTGGCTAAACCTTCAACTACTCTGTTGATGTCATCTGGGCAAATGGGCTTTGGAAGCTTTACTTATCCTATTATAATCTTCTCATTGATTTATCATTGAAACCTGATACATTTGGAATGTTTGCATAGCTGTCAAAGTTCTCTGTACTTAGAATTTCATCAAAATGAATCTTTGTTGTAAAAATATTATTTTTGTTTGTGAATAAATGATTGAGATATTATAAAGGGGTAAAAAGCCATTTCAGCTGAATTTTCCTGATGACATCATCCATTCTGCTGTTGCCAGATGCATTTACAAAAAATCACTAAATCTTAAAAAAATATATCTTTGCAATAAAAAATGCTATGAGAATGTGGTTTTCACAGTTAGATTCAGACAGTTTCGGCAATTTTGTTCAACTATCATCTCTTAGCCACCAAACAATGCTTTTATATTCAAGAGATTAAGAATTCGCTCTTAGTGTCCAAATGATTATTCTTTTGTGGAGTAAAACTTCAACCTTACAAATGCGTAATTACACGTAAAATTAGCTCAAACTAGAAGATATCTTTGGCTCTTTTCAGAGATAAGTTTTGTAGGATTTCCCTTTTAAGGGAACAGTGAAATTTACCAATCAAAAGACTTATAATCTCGGACACTCTTTGGAGTAAAGTGTGTTTTCCGAGTTGGTTATTAACTTTGCATTATTTTAAGTCATATCATATCAAGATATTAGATACTGTATTCCTTAATCTATAAGTTAGAAATCGTTATAGATACAATCAGTTTTTACGAATTCGTATTAAGAGACTTGACTATTTATCGTAATCTCATTTATAAACAAAATGGTGTCCTATCCTATTGTTTGACTGTTTTTCACTTGGAAAATTGGTGGAGTTTGGCTAACACTTAATTCATTTTGAAGAGAGGGAAAATGGACATCGGGGAGAAAAAAAAACAAAAGCTACACGAAACTTCATTAAGGGAATTAAGTACCTAGCATAGATGTTGGCCACGAAACAGATGTTCACAACTGCAAGCGTGATTTGATCATGATGGCACTTACAGATATCCATACAATCATCATTTGTTTTTCTATTTTAAGGTCACTTCCATATTAGGTGAAATATTAATATGCTGCATAAGTGAAACACATAATTAAAATTACTTTCTGAACCGCCCGGCACTTCCCCAGACATTCATGATTGTTTCAATTATGTCTTAAAAAGCAGTAAAACTTTGTCAGTGAAAGAAAGTAAAACTTCTAATTTTGGCCTTTTGGCTTATTTTGGGAAAATATCCTGATCCGTAGTGACCATAAAAGATGGTAAAGAGGTATAGTTGAGTAGCTTACAAGTCCGACCCTGTGCCTTATCAACATCTCCCCAACCTTACACCCGTCACAACCCCCCCCCCCCCCCTTCTCTTCCTCCAACTTGCACTCGTATATTGCCCGTGGTAATGCACTGCATCTTCTATCTTGTTTTCAGGTACACACACAGAAAGAGATGGTAACTCGATCTTACGCATCCAGCTGACAAACTTTAGTGACGCTGGTACCTATCAGTGTATCTCGGACATGCACTGCTGGAATAAAACGATCGAGCTGTTCGGTGAGTCAGTTTGTCTTTCAGTTAATAAACAAGTGCAGTTCGGTATGACAGTGAAGAGTATCCCACTGTATATGAGCATTCTATCCGGGGAGATATTTTAAACTAATGCAACAGCTCCGTGATATTTGACACTAGTGATAATATGGCCAGTTTGTTTTATAATAGTAGTCGAATGATTATCCGTAGTCATTTTTTTTCATGGAATTTTCCCTCGTCTTTGTGAAACCCTCGATCCTTCCCTGAATCTTCACTTTAGTGAATTAAAAGGTTAGAAAAACTGAAGATATTGACATTCTTGCCAGTCTCTTACGTTTTACGTCCTCATATGTATAGTTGAAATCATGAGCATGACGAGAGGGGTTCGGGTAACAGCTCCAAGGTCCGGTATTAATTAGGGTACCCGGGGAGATATGGGACCAAGAATGTACTATGAATTTATGATCCCAAACTTGGAAGGAGGGAGGGGGGAGGGGAAGCGGGGTGGCTGGTGACATAATTGTCTTGGCCGTCCGACCTGTATCTCGATGCCCCTATACGATATGCCCCTGTACAATGTATGTACACATATGTACAATATGTGCAATATATGTGCAATATATGTACAAATGCTAATCTAAAAATCATATAAACAGTCAAGACAAACCAAAAATGATTACTTCTCAATTCTCCACTTTCATTCATTCATCTTATGTGAACCGTCGCTAAAAATATTCTGAGCCACCCCTACAACACCACCCACGCCACCCCACCCCCCTTTCACCACTACCTCACCCCGCATTTCGTCGTTCCAGTCTCTTTCATACTATAACATGTTATGTTCTCTCTTCTCTTAATCATTCCAGGAATAACATTTCCTCATATGGCGTCTGAGCAAAGTCAGACATTACATTTTCGAACAGAGGGCGTTATTGAATGTACTGTGATGGCTCAACCGCAGCCCATAATCGAGTGGTCGTTTAATGGTATCCGTCTTAGCAACAACCATGGTAAGTTTATACACTGGACATATCACAGACGGACGAGTGCAGGTATGGACAACCAAATTATGAAGATAAGAATGGATTCTCAGTAGGTTGGTTCTAACGATGTTGAAGATTCCATGGTGTACCAACTTCATGTTTCTGACATGTGATATATTTGCAAGCAACAAGCACGATGGAGGTCAGAGATATTGGAGGGGGGGGAGGGGGGGAGGTGAAGGGCAGGATATACTGGAAGGGGGAGGTAAGGGCAGGGTATAATGGAATCCCACGAAGTTACTTTGTTCGGTTTTATTACCATGACATCTGTACTGGGGTATACATAACGAAAAACGACAATGTGGAAAGGTGCAATGTTGTCTCTACGATATAGCGGTAATTGTCTAAGCCAATTTCCTATCAAATACCCGTCCCCCTTTTTTGCACTAACTGGCCACCTCTAGCCCCTCCCCATTCCCCTCCCCCTCCACAACTACATACACCCACATTGTTACGATCGGAAACTTCGTATAATGTAATTCGGGTTTAAGAATGTTATAGTCAAGTTAAGTTTGATCATCTTCTTGTCGACAAGCACTACTTCCTGCCCGCCCCTCACTCTTTCTCCCCCTCGCGTCTTTCAAACCCTATACAAAATAGTTTCCTTATGTCAAGTCTAATGCGTTCCAGTGACGTTGTAGCGACTATGATATTTAGCCCTTATGGCCTTCCATGCAAACTTTGGTCTATTTTTAACGTGACTGGTTTCCCAGTCTGGGACCTGTATAAAAGGAAAAAGGCCATGTGTTTTCGGTGCACACTATTGGAACCGCGAATCAACCTACCAGTATAGTATTTACAGCAACTCGCGTTTACCTCCAATCCAGCCAAATTTAATCTCCTTCCGCGAGCCATTATTTTCATATACCTATATAAGCAATCTATTTTATAAGTGACACCATCATACAGCCGCTCGGAAGTAAAGTCTCCAACGCGTATTTATATTGTTACAGTTCCATTCCGCCATCTAGCTAGTCTTTCGCGTAGGTAGCCTACCGGTATACCGACTCAACGGTTGACGCTGAGACTAGCGCTACCGAACGGTCGAGTATAGCCTAACGCGCTATTACATCGTCGTTAGCTGGATATTTATCTACGCGGGATATTTCTCCACAAGGATTTACGCGAGTGCTTATAGTTATACCACTGCGAGATATATTACCAGAAGCCACGAAGAACGCATTAGGGGTAAGTCATAACCTCTACCCTTAATTATTATAAACATTATAAATTGGTGACCCCGACGTGATCCATCACATTGTCACCAAAGGCCCGGCGGTGTTTGCTCGTCCTAGACGTCTCGCTCCAGATAGACTCAACATCGCCAAAGACGAATTCGAGCACATGATTGAGCTCGGAATCATCCGTCCCTCAAAGAGTTCCTGGTCCTCGCCTCTACACATGGTTCCTAAGAAGTCCGGCGACTGGCGACCTTGCGGTGACTACAGGGCTCTCAACAATGCCACCGTACCTGACAGATACCCAATACCGCACATCCACGATTTTACCGGCACACTTCACGGTAAACAGATATTTTCAAAGATCGACCTTGTACGTGCATACCATCACATCCCGGTCGAGCCTGCGGATATCGCGAAGACAGCCATTACAACGCCGTTTGGACTGTTCGAATTTGTCAAGATGCCTTTCGGACTCAAGAATGCAGCATAAACATTTCAACGATTCATCGATGAAGTCGTTCGCGGTTTGCCGTTTGTCTATGCTTATCTTGACGATCTTCTCATAGCTAGTGCCAACTCCGAGGAGCATGTTCTCCACCTTCGTCAGCTTTTTCAACGGTTGGATGATTATGGCATTGTCCTGAACCCTAGTAAGTGTCTATTTGGTGTATCGTCTCTTGATTTCTTAGGTCATCGAGTAGACTCTCATGGTATTCGTCCTTTGCCAGAGAAAGTTCGTGCTGTCCAGGATTTCCCTCCCCCACAGTCACTCACTCAGTTAAGAGAATTTTTAGGATTGACAAATTTTTACAGAAGGTTTATTCCTCATTGTGCTGACCTCATGCAACCCTTGACGGATTTGTTGTCCTCTAAGGTTAAGAACAAGCCTATCGAATTGACAGAATTCCAAGTTGCCGCTTTTGAGAACATCAAGTCATCTCTAGCTCAGGTTACATTATTACATCATCCTGTGCAACAGGCCTCTATTTGTGTCATGGTGGATGCTTCGGATTTTGCTGTTGGTGGTGTTTTACAGCAGTGGATCAATGGTAATTGGCATCCCCTTTCCTTCTTCTCAAAACGCTTACAGAAAGCTGAATCTAAGTATAGTGCTTTTGGTCGTGAACTTTTGGCCGTCTATTTGAGCATTCGTTATTTCCGTCACATGCTAGAAGGCAGAGTTTTCATCGTGTACACAGATCACAAACCACTAACCTTCGCACTCAACTCAAAACCTGATCGCTACTCTCCCCGTGAAATCCGCCATCTTGATTACATTTCTCAGTACACCACGGATATTCGCCACATCTCTGGACGAGACAATGTAGTAGCCGATTCTCTATCTCGCAATGTCTTTGGTCTAACCACATCTCCAGTGAATTTTGCAGCAATGGCCTCCGCTCAACAATGTGACGAGGAGCTTCGCAGGCTACGGAACTCGTCTACATTGAACCTCAAGGATGAACCACTATCCACTTCGGACTGCACCATTACCTGTGATCTCTCCACTGGCACGGCCAGACCTTATGTGCCACTGCAATTTCGTCGTGCTATTTTTGACTCGCTTCACTCGCTATCACATCCTGGCATCCGAGCAACTCAACGCTTAGTCACCCAACGCTATGTGTGGCCCAGCATCAACAAAGATGTCAGAAATTGGTGTAGATCATGCCTCAAATGTCAACAGGTTAAGGTACAGCGTCATACCAAGGCGCCGGTTGGTACCTTTCCCGCTACGACGGCACGTTTCCAGCATATCCACATGGACATCGTTGGTCCATTGCCACCTTCTGATGGAAAATCTTACCTCTTAACGATCATCGACAGGTTTACCAGATGGCCAGAAGCTGTACCGATCCCTAACATCACTGCTCAAACTGTAGCGAAACATTTCGTCCAACGATGGATCCCGATTTTTGGGGTACCATCCATCATCACAACCGACAGGGGGGCTCAATTTGAGTCAGCACTTTTCCGACAGCTCAACCACCTTTTAGGTACTCAACGCATCAGAACTACGGCATACCACCCTGCTGCCAATGGCCTAGTCGAACGTTTTCACCGACAACTCAAATCATCACTCAAAGCTACTGGTTCACCCCATTGGACTGAGGTACTTCCATTGGTACTTTTAGGAATACGATCTTCACTCAAAGTCGATCTCCAGTGTTCTGCTGCAGAAATGGTTTTTGGCACCACTCTCGCCTTACCTTCTGACTTCATCTCCCCAACTACACAGGACACTTTGCCTGATCCTGCCGACTATGTTAGTCGACTTCGACAATATATGGCTAAACTCCGCCCAGCCTTGACCAGACCCTCTTCTAAACCAACTCACATCCATGCTGACTTAGCATCATGTACTCATGTTTGGGTTCGGAATGACGCTGTTCGTACTCCCTTACAACCCCACTATCATGGACCTTACGCTGTCATCACACGTCATGACAAATTTTTCGTTTTGAACATCCATGGCAAGCGACAGACCATTGGTTAAAGCCAGCGTATCTCGATGACAACTTCGCCAAGGTTGGACAACCCACCTCTACTCAAAGCGACAAGCCGGTGAAAGTTCCACGCACTCTCCCAGCTACGCCTGTTCCAGACACACAACCGGATACTGTTCGGGTCACACGTTCTGGTAGACACGTTCATTGGCCGCGCCGTTTTGTTCAAATCATCGACATGGACTGAATCGCAGTACAGTGTATATGTTTGATTATTTTTCCCCATGTTGAACATTTTTATCGCTTGCTTTCATCCTTTAGCAATCTAGGGGGGAGCTAGTTGTAGCGACTATGATATTTAGCCCTTATGGCCTTCCATGCAAACTTTGGTCTATTTTTAACGTGACTGGTTTCCCAGTCTGGGACCTGTATAAAAGGAAAAAGGCCATGTGTTTGCACCGAAAACTTTTCGGTGCACACTATTGGAACCGCGAATCAACCTACCAGTATAGTATTTACAGCAACTCGCGTTTACCTCCAATCCAGCCAAATTTAATCTCCTTCCGCGAGCCATTATTTTCATATACCTATATAAGCAATCTATTTTATAAGTGACACCATCATACAGCCGCTCGGAAGTAAAGTCTCCAACGCGTATTTATATTGTTACAGTTCCATTCCGCCATCTAGCTAGTCTTTCGCGTAGGTAGCCTACCGGTATACCGACTCAACGGTTGGCGCTGAGACTAGCGCTACCGAACGGTCGAGTATAGCCTAAAACGCTATTACATCGTCGTTAGCTGGATATTTATCTACGCGGGATATTTCTCTACAAGGATTTACGCGAGTGCTTATAGTTATACCACTGCGAGATATATTACCAGAAGCCACGAAGAACGCATTAGGGGTAAGTCATAACCTCTACCCTTAATTATTATAAACATTATAACGTCATTCTAAGTTCACTAGAATGAGAGCAAATGTTGCATAAATACAGTGACTACAATAATAAAGGCATATCAATTTGTTTATGATTTTTTTATGACATTCTCCGTTGTCTTTTAGAAGGAAAGCAAATCCGTGGATCAAACTTCCTTATCAAGAAAACCTCTTTTAATGACGCTGGAAATTACACATGTATGGCTGCACTCCCCGGTTACAATATATCACGAACGTTAGATATACAAGTGAAAGTTAATGAAGGTATATATCAGCTCTAACTATATGTGAATATTGTTTAACAGGCCAATAGAAGTGTTAACTGTGCATTAGCATGTTTGTTTCGTAATGTAGTATATGCTTTTTGAAAATTAATTGTAATACAATGTGTTAAATTAAGAATGACGCTGATTGGTTAAAAGCTATTAGCTCATCGGTTAATGGTCCTCATGAAGTTTTTCTTCTTCTTCTTTTTGTTTTTATAATATATAACACCAGTATATGGATGACATTAACATAAAAAACATAACGTGGTCTCGATTATCTTTAGGATGTTTGTGTGACACATTGATTTTCCCTTTAAACTATATATTTCCGTCATCCATTACTTTTGATGTTCTATTCTGTCGTCCTCACTAAAGTGCGTAAAAATGTTTCGCAGGGTTGAAAAAAGGGGTGAGAGACAGGGGGTCGTGAATATTGACATTTTGTAGCGGCTAAACTTGATATAGGTTATAAACCTTTTGTGTGAACAGTATAACATGTACATAAAGGTATCAGAGAAGGGCAGGATATACTGGAATCCTGCACGGAGTTACTTTGTTCGGTGTTATTACCATGACATCTGTACTGGGGTATGCATTACGAAAAACGACAATGTGGAAAGGTGCAATGTTTTCTCTACGATATAGTGGTAATTGTCTAGGCCAATTTCCTACAAACTTCCCTCCTTTTTTTCACCAATTGGACATTTCTGGCCCTCACCATGCCCCTCCCCCACTCCTCCCCAACTATACATACAACCACATAGATACGATCGGAAACTTCGGATACTGTAATTCGGGTTTAAGAATGTTATAGTCAAGTTAAGTTTGTTCATCTTCTTGGCGACAAGCACTACTTCCTGCCCGCCCGCCCCCCCCCTCTCCATCTTTCTCCCTTTAGGTCAAGTCTAATGCGTTCCAGTGACGTCATTGTAAGTTCACTAGAATGAGAGCAAAGCTTGCATAAATATAATTGATAACTTAGATATAGATTTGATGTAATCAGCATGAATCAATTGCGTATCGCAAGATGCAGCACCGGTGCAACAATAGGCATCCCCCCGCCCCCTCCCCCAGGACTATCCACATTCACCCAAGCGCAACCATGGGTTGGGCTTGGGTGAAGATTTTTCTTTTCTTGTTAAACTTTGGCACCTCAAGAAATCCGGATATGACTCTCCGAGGCTTTCTCTAATGATGACAGGATTTCGCTTGAAATTCCATCGGAAGAGTAATGTAGTAAACAGTAATTAAGACATATGAAAAATATGATTTGCTGACTGCAGGTTTAAATATCTACAAATATATGCCGCTTTGCCGGCATTCGGTCGGCGTTCGTCTTTATTGGTTTGGTGGTTATCTTGCTTTTTTTTTGGGGGGGGGGGGGTTGCTTGTCACTTCTTAAGTACTTCTCACCGGGCCCCCTACAGCACTGGCCTACATAAGTTCCCTAATACTTCTTCATACATACTATAAGAACATCGAAAGTACAAAGATATAGGTTAATGTGTTGCCCATGTATGATATACAAATTATTGCGCAAATATCAACAACAAAAAAACAGAAGTATAGTTTCAGATTATTGTACTTGGTTATGTCTTTCATTTCACCTACCCTGAAATACTTTTAGAATTAAGAATTTTCCTGGTTATAACTTTAACAGGCCTTTCCCTTGCAGACCACTAACGCCAAAGTTGAAAGTTTTTTCTCGCTAAAAAAAGGGGGTGTTCCCCGATATTATTTCAAATTCAATAAAGCCCATAGACGTGACTCGGGATACTATACCGAAGGGCTATATTGAATATTTTTACAAATATTGCCTTTGGTCGATTCTTTATCAATTTCTTACACCTCTCTATATGTACCCCCTCCCGTTACCCCTCCCCCACAATACCTTTCCTAAATTGGAGACAAACTACTTGCGTCCCTGTCTACATCCAAGTTTATATATTTTCTCCGTCAAATAATGTCACTTCGTATCATTGACGACACTTTTGTAACAAATAACAGACGTACACCTAATTTTCAAATGCTATTTGGGACGAAGAATGTTATTGTCGGTGCGAGAGTTATATATAGACTTTATATAGTTACATTTTAACTGAAACTTGTTGTCATTGCAAAGAAAAGTACACCCATGCTTGGAAGCTCATTTAGGAAGCACTAGCCTAGTCTACTATACAACCACTTACGAAAGTAAGAGATATGCATGGTTTGAAGGGTTCATTCCTTTCATTAGTTCTATCCTTTTATTTTCCTCCTTTTTTTTGTCACGCTCTTATTTAAGTTCACTATAGAAATAAGTGCTAAAGTTAACTTAATGATTAAATAAGCGATGAAACCGAATGTCCTTATGTCATTACTTTAGAAAACTATTCTTATTATAACTTTAAGTACCCTCTCGTCAGTATAACCTTTCAAAATCTAAACGTGTCATCTGCCTTCAACTGTATATAATTGTCACATTCCATAGAAATGTATTGCTCAGGTCATATATTCAGTTTTGGATGGAAACAATAGAGGAATATTTTCGTGAAAACGAAAGATAACATTGTATTTGTACAATGAATTTTCGACGGAGTCTAATAATTATTCAAGAAATGGTTCACTAACGAAACTATATATTTTAATTTTTGAAATTATTTGAGAAAATTTTGAAATGAATAACCTTTAAAATCTAAACGTGTCATCTGCCTTCAACTATATATTTGTCAAGTTCCATAAAAATGTAAAGTTCAGGTTATATATTCAGTTTGAATGAAAACGAAAGAGGAATATGTTCGTGAAGACGAAAGATAACGTTGTATATACAATGGATTTTTACGGAGATATCTATAATAATTATCCAGGAAATGGCTCACTAACGAAACTATATATTTTTTGAAAAGATCACCCTTTCTGAAAATACTAAACTCCCTCTCTTTTGGAGCACGCACTGCATATTGGATCAATCAAAATTTGATATACTGATGGCGTCGCATAGTTTCAACACTTTCTCCGAGAGAACCAATCAACTCCTTGCATCCTAACGTCTGCTCATCAGTATAGGCCTTACTTCTATGATGTATATACACTACACACAAGTTAGCTTCCTATTGTTGCGTTGCCAAGCTACTGTACTGCACAAGTTCTTTACAAATGCATTTGCCTGTTGGACTACAAATTACGAAAATATTTAAATGATAAGGCAACTGAACAAATTGTACATTCTTTTATCACTTCAAGGTTGGATATGGGTAATTCCTTACTTCTCGGTCTTCCACAAGAACAGATTCATAGACTCCAATTAATCCAGAACACAGCTGCGCGTATTGTAACTCATTCTCATAAGCATTGTCATATCCACCCTGTCTTAAAAAACCTGCACTGGCTACCTGTAAAATATCGTATTATGCAGTGGCGTAGGAAAGTACTTTTGAGTGGGGGGGCTGAAGACTGATGGCCGGCCTGGGGGAGGGGTCTTTTTTTGGATTTTTTTTGCATTTCCAGGTGGCCTCAGATGCAATTTGGTGCAATATAGCACACTTCAACACCCACTCCATTTT
>KN889921.1:0-19420 GCA_000934455.1 Apostichopus parvimensis
TACAATTATATTGGAAGTTAAGAAATAGAGAAATATCCATATTGCTAATTTTTCATAATGTAATCATTTTGGGATTCTTGAGGCCAAGTAAGATCCTGTTTCCTAGCCGCTCGAGTTATACATAGCTGATACATTCCATACAAGAAGAATCTTTTAACCGCCATGAATAGTTTCTGTCTTTGTCCTTCTCCAGTTTATTCCCAACCCCCTTCCCTTAATCCTCTCTTTGTCCCTCCGCTGTTTATCTCCTGCCTCTCCTCTTCCCCTGTTGGTTTCTTTCTTTCTTTTCTCCATCCCTTGTCTACTAATCCCCTTACATCTATCTCTTTGTGTTCACCATGCTCATTAACCTGTGTGTATTCTGTGTGTCTATTTGTCCCTTCTGTTACTGTTACTTGTCATTTAGTTTTTGAAGAAGATCCTGCTAGGATCAAACGTCAGGCCTTTTACACATTCTCTTACACAGGCTCTCTAGTGGATAAGCAGTTTGCTAATAGTTTTATTTTAATTTTGATGAATAGTTGTAACTGGTTGTTTGTTGTAGCAGTATTCTCCCCATGATCTTGTGTCATAGTTAATGTTAACTGTCCTTGCACTGGTCAAATCTAAACCAAAGTTTGCAATGTCACTTCTCAGGCAAAGAAAATGTTGTTATGGAGGTTTGTTAATGTAGCAATTTCTGTTCATTTAAAAGGTTTAATGTTATTAATTTGACCTCATAGCTGCTTTAATAGCCTGCTGCAAATAATTTAC
Source organism: Apostichopus parvimensis (assembly GCA_000934455.1). NCBI lineage: Eukaryota > Metazoa > Echinodermata > Holothuroidea > Aspidochirotida > Stichopodidae > Apostichopus > Apostichopus parvimensis. The sequence goes on from KN889921.1 coordinate 754, forward strand.
CTTAAGACCAAGCTCACTCAGTGAAGCTGGTTTCTGTAGAATTTTTTTTTTTTCATTTTGATTTCATATTTAAGTCAAATTTTCTACTTTGAATCAAACCTACTTTTGAGTGTCAAACTACAATCTGTTAGATTTGAAACAGGATACAGTAGCTTGATATGTCAGCTTGTGCAGCACCTACCCCCCCCCCTTCCCCCTTCAACCAATACAAACCTCTTAGTCAGTGTTGTCTCAAGTAATAAAGAAAAACAATTACTAGTCTGATTTTAATATTTCATATTTCTATTTCTTATCCCCACAGCAGCGAGCCAAGGATAGTCTCGCCCAAAGATATGACGGAAACCCTCCTTCCCTCCGGAATATCAGAGCAGAAACAATCGACAAAGAAAATAGTAAGATCTTAACATTTTCTACAAATGAAGAGATATATTCACTCATTATACCATGAAAAGTGTTATTTATCATACATTGTCTAACAGATTGTGGAGCGATCAGTGAAGATAGGTGTCCTTGCCTCACAATTCAGATGGAAAGTTTCTATTGAAAAGTTGACAGACATTTATATTTAACATTTACTACGTATGTCTAGTTATATATACACATGCTGTGACCCCCAGCGACAAAAAACCCTTAACAACCACTTTACAACTTTGGGATAGTACAATAGTGGGTTGTAAAATGAATGTACTTGTATGGGGGTATAAGTACAATGTGCTTGACATTTTATTTGCACTGCAGTTGGTGATTGTTGAGGAGCAATGTATCACACCGCACAAACAGCTGAGTTCACTGACATGTATAATGACATCTAATGTAGCACCTGAATATCAAACATGATGTGACTCTGCAGTTAAAACCTGTACAAAACCACACCCCTTCAGCATGGTAATACCTTATTGGGGATGTTAATTTAATTGCCAGGGTCTCTCTGCGGGACATTTTAGAGTCTCTGATCATCTGCAAATCCAAACCAAACTAGTAAGTTTGGGATGTTTACTTCACTCCTCGCTTACCTGTCTCCTCACAACCTTAGCACCGAGTGGCACTGCCCGATTGTGGGAGGCCCGACGGGTGGGACCTAGTGCCCGCCGGTCCTCTCATCATCGACCCCTCGGCATGTTAAGTGTCTGATAGGTAACAGGCCAAGAACAATGTTGGGTCCGCTAGGTCGCTGCCTTGAGGATGTCCTCGATCAAAATAAAAAGTGCCATCAAGGCTGCTACTCCTCTGATATCGTGGGCTCTCGGTCTAGTTGCACTGACAGCGAAAGGGTGGAATACCTCTGTCAGCCACCCATAAAGGGTGTCCTTCGACGCTGCTGAGTACGGTATCCGGGGTAGAATGGACAAGGATGTTGTCATCCCCTGAGTTGCTCCATCTTGTTCAGGTACCACTTGAATGCCCTTACCGGGCACCACAGCTTGTCCTCTGCAACTGACGAAAGTGTCTTTATCTCCGGGTTGAAAATATCGCCTGGCAGGAAGGATAAAACCTGGTTCTTGGCGATGAAAGTTGGGTCGGGGACCATCCTCACCTTGTGGTTCTCAAACCTGATGCGGTTCCATTAGGAACAAAGTCTTCTTGGTTAGAGCCACAAGCAAGGTTGAAGCCATTGGCTTGTATGACGGTCTTGTTAGTGCCCGTAGTACTATTGCAAGTCCCCACGAACAGGCCAGCCGACTGATCCGTAGACGTCTGTTTGTCATCCCCCTAATGAGCTCGGTGATATCTCTGTTGTTGCCCGTGGTGATCCAATCTGTGAAGCCGCAGTGGATTGCGGTGATTGCTGTCCTGTATTTTTTAACAGTTGACACTTGCTTACCCTCCTCGAACAGTGAGTGGAGGAACTCAACTACTTGTGCCAGAGAGGCTTCGGCTGGCAGTACCCGTCTGGTCTGGCACCACTCCCCAAACTTCCGCAGCCGGTTGTGAATAGTACTCTGAAGCCTGTACAACTACACCCATTAAGAATAACATCAAGTTGGTTTATGAATAGTACTCTGAGACCTGTACAGCTACACCCATCAAGAATAAAATAGTACTCTGAAGCCTGTACAACTACACCCATTAAGAATAACATCAAGTTGGTTTATGAATAGTACTCTGAGACCTGTACAGCTACACCCATCAAGAATAACATCATGTTGGTGCATACATGAATAGTACTCTGAAACCTGTACAACTACACCCATTAAGAATAACATCATGTTGGTGCATACATGAATAGTACTCTGAAACCTGTACAACTACACCCATTAAGAATAACATCATGTTGGTGCATACATGAATAGTACTCTGAAACCTGTACAACTACACCCATTAAGAATGACATCATGTTGGTGCATACATGAATAGTACTCTGAAACCTGTACAACTACACACATTAAGAATGACATCATGTTGGTTTATGAATAGTACTCTGAAACTACACCCATTAAGAATAACATCATGTTGGTGTATGAATAGTACTCTGAAACCTGTACAACTACACCCATTAAGAATAACATCATGTTTGTGTATACATGAATAGAACTCTGAAGCCACATTATCATAGAATACTGTGAAATGTATCAGATTAGTTTCAGATTAGTGACAGAGTCAAATCTGTATTTCTGGCAATAACAACAACAACAATATTGAAAGATGTCAACATCTGGAATATAAATGACGAGTTACAACCTCTCGTCCAATCATAACATCGGGATTGCAACTAACGATTGCGGAAATGAGTCATCATGACCATACTATCTGTGTGGAAATCCCATTAAAAAGACAATATGTCCTCTGCATTTGATCAGAAGAACATATTTTCCAATATTTTGAACAATTTCCTGCAAATCTGTATGTGCGACATATTACATATTTGATCACATTTTCACATGTGTCCCAGACAAAAGTGAACTTGATGACGATTTCAACGTGGTATCTGCATCACACACTATATGTGCAAAATAAAAGGAGGAAAAAGTAAATTCTGGGTAACCTTAGGCCAAAATTAGTTTCCGGCTCGGCAAGAACCTTTATATTGTGTGGGAAATTGAAGATTCCAACTATAAAGCAAAGTTCAGGTGTTTTTGAGAACTTTTCGTGAATTGCGCAATATGTACTGTACATGTGTGTATCCACAGTACTTACACACAAAGTTGACTGTATCGTACAGGAATATATTGTGAGCTCTTCTTTGAATGCCAAACACTCCTTTAAAAAAAAACATAAAAGTTTATCTTCATCTTAGGTCATTGTTAATAGAGATGTGTTAACAGTATTTGACCCGATGATGACAGAACCCATTCAAGGAAAACTTGCAATATGAATACAAACACAAGAAATAAACTTAGTTGATACTTAAAGTTAAATTTACATGTCAACATAATCAAATATTGTTTTACAATTTTTTTCCCTGCAAAAGAGAAGACACAAAGCAAAAAGGTAGAAACCATAGCCCTGATAAGTTTGTCACCTCTCATCAGAAATGTTATCAATGAACTCTCCTCCCCCCACACCCCATGGTCCTCCACACTTTTTTGTGGTTCCCCCACCCCCCTCCACACACGCTATGGTCCTACATGCTTTTTCGATGGTTCTTAGAAGACATCAAATTTATATGATTGGACACTTTTATTTAATGAATTTAAACTTTTGGAGAGAGGGAGGGAGGGGGGGTGTCATTGTCCTTTGTTTCAGTCTGGAAGATATAATCTCCAGGAATCTTTCATCCACTAATTCATTGTTTTGGTCCTGTCTAGCATCTCCCTCCCACCCTTCCCCCCTCCATTCCATCCAACCCGCCCTTCCCGCTTGCTTTGAAACTGAACTGAAACTGAAAACAGCCAGCCCTTGTTCCCTCTGCCTACTGCTATCTTAATGATGACAACGCTACAATACATTGCCATTCAGTCATCACAACATGTACTGTACTGTATGTGATGTAGAATAAGCTTTATTGAAAAAGCATCCTGAAACCTTGACTATGGTTTGAAATAAGATCTTATCACACCCGATCCACACAACCGAAAGTGAAAGAAAAAAACGTCAAATTTTAAGTGTGCGCTAATTGTGATTCAAAGTTGCCTCCTGTTGTCATCCGATCTGTGACATTATGCATGGATGCAACAGCCAGGTTAATTACTTGGCAGTCTTATGTGTCTTTCAAATAACCACCGTATTTTTCATGGAATTCTTGGCAGCGCCCATTATACGTGTCCTTCCTGACGGTCAGGCGTCCTTCCTGATGATCCAGGCACGAGTGTAACCATCCCAAGAATACAACCCTTATTCCAGTAATTTAAACTAGATCTTAAATAAAGGAAGGATGTTGGAAGCCATGTAGAAGTACCTCATGAATTGATGTAATAACGTTGGATAAAAACACTAAATGATTATCGGTATTAAAACCCTCGATGACTCATTTCAGTACTGATAGAAATGCTAGAGAGGTTATAATCTCAATGTTTTAAAGTTGCGTAAACTTGTGTGTTACGATGCGTTTGAATTAGAATTCATGGATGGTTTGTGGTGACATATAAAGTTACACATATACACATACATATATGCCAGTAGTTGGCATGACTATCGTACACTTGCTATAATATATTAATTTGCAAAATGTACTTAAACAAGTTGTATCAAATTGAAATGATCCTGTTCAATTAATACTTTCATGCTAGTTACTGACAAATTTTTGACATTTATCATGATCAGTTGGGTATTTTTATGTTCAAGTGGCGGGAAAACTTGCTTCCAACAAAGTTTTCATCTTTTTAACTCCTACTAATACAATTCATGACCATAATACCAGACAACAATCAAATTTATTTTGTGAAAATACCTATTCTGCAACTTCACAACTAGCTGTTAGATACACTGGTCCTAGATACCCAGGTCAATAGTTCAATATCACTTTTACATTTTAAGAAACAACTAAAATGGTCTTTATTAAATAATCATGTGTAAAGTTTCTAGTTTCTTTTCCTATATTTAGGTGTATTTTGGTGGGGGGGTGGAGTTGTGTGTGTTTTTTGTTGGTGGCCTGGTCTTGATAAGCTCTGCTTCTGCCAGGTCTCCCCCACTTCACATCATTTGTATCTATCAATTGTTTATCCTATGGAATGTATTGTATTGTATACATTCAAAGGTCATATGTTCACTTTGTTTATGTTATGGTGGAGTGGAAATGAATAATTTTCAATTTCAGTGTTACATGATGAAGATCTATGCATTTTACACAATATTAGCCAATAAAAATAAAACATCTCTGAACAGTTTTATTGAGTTGGCTAACTTTCGTTACAATTCAGTGTTAACTTCCTGTGGCAGTACATGTTGTTAAAAGATTAATCAGCCAAGCTTCATTTCAAATTATAATATGAGACAAATGAAGAATGTATTTGTAAAATTTTACTCAATTCTCATGATTTGAGCAATGATCAGTTAGTTTGGTATGTAATTTTAATAATTTAATTTTCAGGGTTTACAGTCTTGTTCAGGGCCAAGGCCTTCTCACACGACTTAACAACTTAACCCTGGTCATTGGTAACTTGTCACACCTACACACCAAAGTGTGCACAATTCAATCAATCTCTCCTGGGGCACCACAGTGCACCACAACCACGTGTCCCCCGGGGGACTTCCCATAGGGTGCAGCCACAAACCGGCGCAAACAACTATATTTACAAGTTACCTCGCAAGTCCCCATTTATACACCTTTTTACATAATAACTATGTTATGCCATTGTTCTTTCTTCACAAATACACAATCTATTCTTTTCTTCTTGTAATTCACAGAAGAACAAAAGAAGCAAGCAAACACCCACAGGAGGACGACCATACACTCACCCGTCTAAATCTCCACCAGCCATTACTAGAAGAACCCTACCAGCTGATGTGGATGAGGGGTATGTCCAGATATTGTCCCCCCCCCCCCCCCCCCCCCCAATAAAAGAAGAAATCTGCAGGTTCTCCTCTCCAAAATATTTGCAAATTTGTATTTCATTACATTTTAATCAGATATTGTTACAAACACTCTTTTTGTTATTAAGTTAAGGATTACAAGAATTAGTTTCATGGAGCTTTGCCCACTCACTGGCAGCCTGACTGTTATGCACATGTATACCTGTAGACAATGTATAGAATACTACAAGACCTTTTTCAATTTCACTCTCACACATGGAGTCTTGACAAGCGATTTATCAGGCATTAGTTTGGCTTATGTTCCCATCATACTAATTAAGACCTGCCTAAACGGGCGGGGGAGTCCCGTAAAATATTTAGGGGGAAAACCGTGTGATTTTGGCAATAGTCTTCCCTTTGTACTGGGCTGCAGTATGAGGGTACTGATGCATGGAGGTCATCTTCGTATAGAAATACGTTCTTGGCATCGATTCCCTTTAGAAGTAATAGTTTGCGGAACATCCTGCATGGCTGAATCGAATTGTTGTTTTTTGAAGGAACTGCATGCCACAAACTTTGAGAAAGGTGTAAACGCAATTAACTCAGACGATTGTTGTGTTAACAACACGTGGGAGGGAACTATGAAATCTATTTCTAATTCTATATTTATGAGGGAAGTACTTATTTTTTTAACATTGCACAATTGCATCAACCACAGTCCATATGCTATAATTAGAGTGGGCTAGAGAAACTTTACTATGAGTAGATCTCCATATGCTGTGAAATCAGGATTGTGGGAAGTAATTTGTTTCATGATGGCTATTCATATGTTCTCAAAAGGACAATGTGTGTACATCTGGATAGAGGATATATATATGGTCATTTTAACAAGTCACATTTCAATATCCAGCCTCTCAATGAAGCTTGTTTTTCTAAAAGCAGTACAGTATGAATTGAATTTTTTTTGTAAACTTCATGTACAGTATGCACATACTGTACAGTATACTGTATATATGCATGCACATTGCATATGTATGTAGATCATGTGCATGTATTTCATGTACATGTGTCTACACATGTACATGAAATACATGCACATTACATGTTTGCACATTATGTGTATGCATTAGATACACATACCTAATACATACATGCAGATACTGAAAAGTTATTACATGTACACTACATACAGACAGACGTATGTATGTATGCATAAAATATGTAAGTTTGCAGATGGCAAATATTTGTACATCATTATGTGATCATTACATACACTTATACATACATGTTTACATCATTACATATATATAATCAATGTTACGTACATGCACAGGTATTAAATACATGTTTATATGATACATGTATGCACATTATACATTGCATAGTACACATATTTAATACATACATGTATGCAGATATACAGTATGTACATTTATTACCTGTAAATTACGTACAGACATGCAATATGCATTTAATATGCATTGCAGATGATAACATACATTTACATACAACAGCTGAGTTTGAAACAATATAATTCAGTTCAACTTACAATCCTATTCTCCAAAAATTCCAGACTATCCTAGATACTTAGAATTATGCAATATTAATGTGAAATTATCTTAAGAACTCTGTTACATTTCATCCATATATAATATGCAAATTGTACAGTACAGTGATCCTGTTGCACAGCTTCCTATATTTGATTTGTGGTCTGATCCATCAACATGTAAAAACAGGGAAGTCTGTCAAGGAATTGTATTTGTGGTAACTTATCGACAAGGAAAAAGCTAACCGACATTTATTAACTTAAAAGAGCCTCCTTTCCGTGTGCAGATTCAAAATCTATTAGCAGGAACAACTAGTGTAAACCTTGAGTCCTGTCACTAGTCAGGTGTACTGAAGAATGTAAATGACATTTAGTTGAAATTATTCACTACATACAGTATATAATGATCACAATTATTCTTTATAAAGTACTTTCATGGGTGGAGGTGGATAACAGCCAGTGGCATAACCAGAATTTTTCATCGGGGGGAGGGGGTGGCTGAAGGGGCACAAAGAGTTAGAGTGGGGGGGGGCAAGTATTGGGCAGGACCAGTTTGGTCCTTTGAGGTTTTTTTGCAGTATGTCCCATTCCCAAACACTTGAAACCATGGTAATGGAACAGTTGTGAATATATTTCTTCATCCAAAATTAACAGTTTATTCCTGAGTTCTATCTGCTAAATTGTTGAAGGGATAGTGCAACTAAAAATATGACCTTGATATATTGTAGGGAAAGTCAAGCGCGTAGCCAGGATTTCATGGTAGGAGGTGTGGAGGATTCAATTTATTGACCTTTCAAGAGCGCTTTGTGCTATCTGTGTGGGGTACAGGAACCTGCCATAGGGCCCTGGTGGCGTCTAGGGTGGACTTTAGAGGCTTTAGAGCTTTCCAATTTTATCTAATCGGCCTAGATGTTAGCTATGTAAAGTGCTATTAAAATGTTTAAAAACACTGCATATGATTAGCCGAATATTGATTCGTTGGGTGGAAATTACTCAAGTAGGTAATAACACACCCAAAAGAGAAGCTTTATTCTAGGGTGTCCTAGTCAAATCCGTGGCACTTTGGCAGTATAGCCAGTAATACAAAACAAGCAGTACGATGGTGTCACGGTGTGATAAACCAGTTTGAACTTTACAGCCTACAGCAGGGTTGCCAGTACCATACCATTTTCAGTAACATAACCCAATCAGATTTAGAGAAATTACCAGCCAATTCGGGTGAATAAAGGCCAATACATTTTAATTCCGTTTCTGCCCTTGTATACGTAGGCTTCAATTTGGTAGTTTGCATTCCTTATCAAATAGGGTGACTCTATGTAGGCTGCCAGCGTAGATAGCTTCTCAAAAGTGTGGGGGACAAAACCATTGTCATTTAGGGTGGGGGGGGGGCAAGTGAAGGGCAAGACATTTGACTGGGGGCTCCCACCTCCTGAGTGTAAAATGTGGTTATTTCTCAAGGATAGCAAGCTTTTAGCAGAGAATGAAGTAGTCTTTAATAGATTACCAGGCCTTGAAAATAATCAGTATTGCCGAGGACTGTGTAGCAGAAATGAAACTATTTAGAGTACTTTCTGTGGAGATTATGACCTTTTATATCATTTCCTGATATTCCCAAAAGTATGTTTACAACAGATAATGAAAACATGGATTTCCATAACCCCCCCTTCCCTGGAATATTAATACAGAATTGTGAAGTTTTGTTAGTGAAAATGATCAAACATATTGCTACAGGAAACAACTGTTTAGAATAAACCAAAACATTCACTTTCAAAGTTTAAAGTCATCAAATTACAAAAAAAACTTGTGTAAATTCAATAACAAATGACAAATGGAAGAGATATCAATTCTGCAAGTCACTAGTGTCACCATGGAAAATTATTACCTAAAAAGATGCAATTAGGCAGAATTTTCATCTTGATAGTTTATAGTCAAAGAAAAAATAGATTGACGGCTAGTATTTAATGTTTCTATAGCTACTCCTGTTTTTAATCTCTGGGACTGCTCCTTTAAGTCTAAGTTGATGATGACATCAGCTCCTCAGTGCAGCTCGAACTTTTGATAATTTTTAAATTTTTTATGATTTTTTATAATTTTTTTTATCAATTCTAATAACTTAATCAAAACATGTGTTTCTTAACCTCTTATAAACAATAGAGAACATTTGAAAACACTTTGTACTACATTGTAAATGTATCATTTTGAGTTCACAAGTTTCTATGTCAAGTCTCATTGCATTTTGTGTTTGAGACTTCGTTTACATTAGACATCAAGCAGAATGGTCAATGTCTTAAAATAAATGTAGTGGGGTTCGATATCGAGCACAGGGCCTAATGTAAATGGGGTGGGGGACTTTTTTTTAACAAGTTTACCAAATTTTACCAAAAATTACCAAATTTACCAAATTTTACCAAAAATTACAAAATTTACCAAAATAACCAAATTTATATTGAAAACGGAGCATTGCATCCGGTCCGTAACGTACTGTAACCGTAGCGTGAGGAACTGACCTATAGGTCTGCGTACTAGGCTATGTAGTCCAGTCACTTTATTTGATTAACTGCTACTTCTTAAATGGTCATTTTAGAGATAAAAACTGTTAGCAAAACTGCTTATCTACTACAAAAAGCCTATGTAGGATGATATGTAAAAAGTTAAGAGTCGTGTCGATCCTAGCAGGATTTTTCTCCAGAGGCTACCATGGTCATTTCTCAAAAGTTAATAATGGTATTGAAATACTACATGGACAGATAGTATTGGTTTTTTTAAGGTTTACAACACATGTGTTGAAAGGTAGATTTTGTGCCTTTAAAAAAGAAAATGAAAGAAATTAGTCTGTCAAAACCGACCATCCAAGCCAAAGAATTTCTAAGTGAATAATAGAGATTGAAAAGCAAGCAAGTCCATGAAATGTTCATCAAAGATATGTATGTTGTCAGCTACTGGCCCATTGCCTCTGTTAACCTGTTAATAAGGTATATGTAGATTGACTTTATAAATGAAAATATTTTCACTTTCATCAGAGTCAGTATAATAGTACCTTTAATAGTTAATAGATCTTATAGTTAATGTCTGTAATCGCCTTTTCCTTCCCACTGTAAAGTACAGAGTCGCAGGGAATTCTTGACAGAAGTCTGTACATACTTGATTAAATCTAGTTAATTTCCTGGAGCAGGAAATAGCGACAACTTCACAAGAGTATCATCTGACAGGCTTCGACTTTATTTAGAGATCTGATATGAACTTAGAGGATGTTGGGATTTTAATTGAACACTCAAAAAGGCTCAAACTATAGGCTCCTGACTTATTGGCAATTAGCTTGATTAAAAAAAAAGACCAGTATCATATGTCTAGGTACAGTTGTGCAGCCTATGAATTAAGCTAAAGAAGTGCAGATAAAAACTATACCCTAGAATTTGAAGATTGATAAAATGAAGGCCAAAAAAACAAACGCAGAGTATTAACGGTATCTAGTTTTGAAGTAATTCTGATGTTGTACTGTGACAGAATGGAAGTGTTTTTTTAAATACTAATTTTGACAAGTTTAGTTATTTTATCTGGTGGAAGCTGATTGTGGCCATTCTTCCTTTTATGCTTTGCGTGCCCCTCTTTACTTGGAAACATCCTTTGAGACAGTCCATATTTTAGCAAATTACTCATATTTTACATGACTATATTTGCTAGGTTCTAAGAGCATTTTGTAAAGCAATGAAAGATTATTTACTCGTGTCTTAAAACTCTGACCTTTTTTCCCAATTTTCCCAATTTTCCCAATTTTTTCCCACTTTTTTTTACATCAATCTTAGCTCTAAATTTTCATATTCGAATTATGTTATGCCAAACACTACTCTATATATGAGTCAGTTTTCCCTTCTTTTAGTTGTTGTTGGATTTCTCATATAGATTTAACTTTGATTTATAGCTTAACAGCCTCAATGGAGCAATAGTTGCATTGCTGAATATAGCCAATTACATCATGTATAATTAGCATTCAAATTTCTTTCAGTCTCTATCACATATTATTGTAAGCACTGCCACACCTACATACTGACACTGTCTTCATCTTGTTTGATAATACATTAAACCTCCTGTTGTTATTGAGTCTCTAGGGCTAAATTAAGGATTGTAAGTTGGCCGTGACAGTTATCTTCAGGCATTAATGGGCAGTAAATGAACTACTAAACTAATCTTCTTACACTTTCCCTTTAGTAATATCGACGTTTACTATCAAAACTAATATACTTCAAAAACCAAACAACTTCTCATGTCACAATAGTTAATAAAAAAGTCAAAGCTGAATCAATTTTCTGCTGTCATGGTAATAGTGCTAATCAACTCAAAAGCAAGTGAGTGAAAATTGATCACAATTGGATGAAAAAGCTTTGAGCAAACAATTAAACCCTATCAGCACTTTATCGATATCTTGTAGTGCAAAAAGCTACCTGTTTGCTACCCTGAAGTATTGTGACGTATTGAGGCCGGTATATTTCTGATTTGCGGTGGGTGGGCCAGTACTATGTCATTGCGGGGTGGAGATGCAAACAACTGCCCTCTTAAGATGACAAGTTCACCCCCACCCCCCTCCTCAAGGGGTCCAATGGCAAAAAACCCCAGAAAGTTGCAACATTTTCTGCTTGCATTCTTGCTCTGTCTCTCATGCCAATTCCAATGCTCAAAACTACTTCAGTGTAAATTGAGGAAGTACAGTATCATTTTACTCTACATTGATCTCCTTATGTAAATTCATTCTTAAGGAGTTACAGGGGTGGGGGGTGGGGGTGGGGTGGTTGTAGAAAGTCTCAGAAATAAATCGTAGATTGTCTGTCTCGTGAGATGTTAAGAGCTGCTGTAATACAGATGATCTATAAAACTATGACCACATATGACTATTGGCAGCGTCCATCACCTCATCAGTTCTTCTGATCCGGTGTACTGGTCCATGTGTTTAGTGTCCTACATCCCAGCGTCATTCATCGGTCACATGCTACTGTAAGCAAGTACCTTTCATACTGTAAGTTATAGGCAAATAAGGAAACCATAAACTCCACCAAAAGACAGTCTTAATCACCCATAAGTAATGATCCATTAAAAGAGAAAACTTGATTGTTAATATTTGCTACTTTTCTTTTCGAATCCTTTTCAGAATCGCTCAGTTGCTCAGCTTACCCAGAGAAGTAATGTTAGAAATCTTGGAGCACACCAAGGAAAGGTATTTAGTGCAATTTATATTTTTCACCAGTTATATTGCTAAATATCTATATATACTGCAGCCACAAACACAGTCATCTGAGTATTAATCACCACAATACTTGAGTAACACTGCTTTTTTGACCTGTCAAGGTGTCAAGTGTTGATAATAAGACACTCTATAGTGGAGGACTCATTTCCTGGTGATCAACAAACCTCAGGATGTCAGTCAGGGATTGTTTGCAAATAATTTGATGGTGTTAATTGTCCTTCTGTATTGAATTATCACATTATGGGGAAGTTTTTAAGCCAGCAGTGTTTTATTATTCCTTCTAGCTGCTATCGGTGGTGATAATACGGATGTATATTGTTACATTGGTACTGTAGGTTTAGAAGGGATGTAGAAGGGTGTAATAAAGTAGAAATAGAGGGCGCTATGCAGAATTTGTGAAATAGAGAAATTTTGAGAACTGAGTATATAAAGCTAGATGATCAGCTGGCATGGTAGATACTGTAGAAGCATATAATTAGTTGAGGCAATTAAATCGTAGGTCACTGGAAATCTTGATATCTGAAAAGCAAGTATATTTCTCGCATTTCTGAAAACAATTTTTGAGAGAGGGGGAGAGAACCGGACATTACATAATGCCATCAGTAATGGTGCCAGGCATACAGTAGTGATTGCATTAAACATATAGTCCAGCCTACAGCCTAATGAACCGTTTCAAATGGAAAGCTAAAAAAAAAAACCTGCCTGTGCTTGCGTCCAATTACTGTTTGGCATAAACAAAAGTGACTTTGTCGTCTGAATTTTTCATCCCATTGAACTCTACCGATGAGCCAGAATTCTAGGCAAAAGAGTAGCCTGCATCATCGAGATTGTGTGATGATAGAGTGCAAAGTACTATATGTAAAAAAATAAATTTTATTTAGATTGCCGTTTTTCTCATTTTGATCAATTACACATCTTAACGGGAACATTAATTAGTAAGTGAGTGTGATCAAAATTACTGGAAAACTGATGACTTATAACCAATACAACTAACTGCTTGAAAAATTTAAAAAAACTTAATAACTTGACAAAAAAAAGAGTAAAATAATGAAATTATGATGCATTCATTGAAGCAGTCTGTGTTAGTTGTTTAGAATCCATATTGAATGTGTCACTGAATGTTTCCTTCCACACAGTCACTCCAGACATGGTAACAACATTGCATGTAGGAAGTATTTAGTTATAAACAATGTTAACATCCAGCTGTTACAAGACTTAAACAAGTCTGATCACGTTTTGTTGAGTCTAGACCATCAGGACTGAACAGAACAGGTTTCTGTACATGTTTCCCAAAATCATCTACGCAATGGTTTAACTTTACCATTTGTTTTGCTGACATGTTTAAAAGTTATGACAGTAACTTTGTCATACGGTCCACAAATAGTAGTATGTGATTATGTTTTAAATTACATCGTAGCGTTATGAATCTGAGACGGCCCTGCTAATAATGGATCGTACACTAGCAAACTGACAAATATCTAATTGTTACAAAGCAGCAGTCAGTCGAAATTAATCGCCTCTAGATTTTGGGCATTCTGCAAGTTATCTGGCAAGTTTTTCCAAAAACTTTCACACTGAGCTGGGAATAATTTATCGAGTATTGCATCACAAAATGCTATGCAAAATCAGCAAATTGATACAAATGCAGAGATGTATAGCAATTTGTGTACATAGGAGCCATAGTACTTAACATAGTACTTCACCAGAGACAAATGTTCAGATCCTACAAAACTTCTATACAAAATTCAAACACTTAAATACTTCCCTGCTGGGTATTGAGTGAACATGGAAATGTAATGAATGTCTCAGTTTTGTAATATTATGTAAAGGTCACAATGAAATACTTCTTTAAAGGCGAGCTTTTCGTGACCATTTTGTGACTTTTATAGCATATTTGGAAGCTATACTGAGGATCTGTATCAGACAAGATGTTTATTGACAATTAGAAGAAAAATTAGTAAGATTCTGGGCACTGCAGGTATATCATCTAACTTTACCATCAAATCAATTAATCAAATTGATAAAGTTATTATTAATTACAAGTTTCTGGTCTTGTATGGTCCTATTACCTCTTAGATCATACCTCCTGGCATATATACTAATTTTCATGTTTGTTTTTTGATCTGAAAAAAATTATGATAAATTTACCTAATATAGTAGTACTTTTGGAATAGTTGTATATTACCGCTTTGGACCAGTATATTGATTACCCTGTGTAATATGGACTAAAAAATTGCATCTGTAATCAACATAATTATTAAAAGTAACTTTATCTGCAGTCAAAATAATTTATTTGCCTCCTTTTACTCTTGCAGCGATCTGTTTGACAAAGGCAAGGTACAAGCCCTGCTAGCTCGTGTGATGCCTCACGTCCACTTTGACAATCAGCCGGCTGCGACCAACTCTGACCAAGGAACCGCCTCTCCTCCTCCTCCTCCCCTCCATGCCATGGGACTCCTCCGGAATCAAAAGATGTCAATATTAGAGGGCAGGCACAAATTTGAGAAGATGGACTTATCGTCGCAGAATAAATCTATGGCCATGCCGCTGTTTCTAGATGACCCGGCTATGTCCGCCGCCTCTTTCTCTTATCAAGGCAGAGGTGACGAGGGACACGACCAGCAGCGAGATGAGGATGGCCAATCACTGATGCCTGCAGCCACCACCATCTCTGAAGGCCTCAGTCGGAGGAAGAATCACCTGGGTATGTTAATCATAGTGCACTACCCTCAGGAGTAGTATGGTCCATGAAAAAAACAAAGCATCAGTTACTCTTCAAGGCTTGTTTTGCATGTTGTGTGCAATTTAATAGTAGACTAAACTTAAATGTTCTCAATAGTGCCTCCACCCACCCCCATTCCCCCCCCCAAATAAATAAAAATCTTGGCATGCTTAGATTTGTAGAAAATTCTGGCTACAAGTTGTTCATAGATGTAAAAGGAAGATTAAATTAGATAAGAGCCTCAATGAATATTCTCTGAAAAGGAAAGTGTGACCTTAGCTGACCATGTATCGTCTTTTTTGTATGATTTTTTAGCACTAGATAGATCAGTAATTAATCTCATTGATAATATCCCTTATGGAAATTTTGAATCCCTCCCTACATTATTTCTATATTTTAGCCAGCTAGCTAAACTAGGAGTGTAGCCTGTAACAAAAGTTATATGCTCACTGTGGGTTTCTTCTGTTTCTCTCTCTATCTCCTTAATAAATTAAATCATATTTGATAATTTCTTTTACCATGCAGATTTCACTGGAACATGAATTTCATTATATATGTTGTTGTTAAAGGTGAAAAATAGTTGTCATATTTCAACCATATATTTAGGGAAAGCAAATGATGCATTGAACAGCAATGTAACTCAAACCTCAAGCTATAGTTTGCATATGAAAAATCACGAGATAGTTGACAATGCCTTATACCATTACCATATTTATGGCTCATTACCAACTCTTTGTACCATTTATACCATTATTATTAGGATTTGTTTTTTTCATATTCATTTCTCTAATCTCAACCATCTCTTTTATACTTTGTTTTATACTCTGTTGCAATTTGATGTTTGGTTAACAGCAATTTTATAACTAATAATAGATTTCAAATTAACTGTATAATTTTATGAAATTAATCATTAATAACTATTTTAATGACAACAGCTGCTTTCAACTCCCATTTCTGTAATTTTTTATTTTATTAGTAACTCTTGCCTGTTAACGCTAAATTATTAACCATCCATCTCTACTTTTTACAACGTGTATAAAATTAAACATTTCCCGATTTGCCACCAGGTGCTATGCCAGATGTGGGACATCTCCAGCTACCTGGAAAGATGACGTCAGTGTCGGCTAAAAGCCTGCCTCCTCTGAAGCCGGGCGTACGTGGTACCAAACCATTCAATTATACAACACAGCCACTTGACTTGGCTCTTAGTAAGTTCATTTGGTTCTTTAAAGATTGCAAAGTGCCGCCACAAAAACCTCCTCTCACCTCCCCATCATCGACTCATCCCTCATCTCCCTTGTATCATAACCATGTCACATCCTGAGCACCAACATCTCGCAAACTAAGCAAATTTTCCCGTAGGATTTTGTTGAGCAACATTGGTTCACCATGAAAGTTATGATTCTGAAATGTCTCCCTCTTTTGAATTTTGCTCTCTGCTGTAGCAAGTTGCTGAAAATATATTTGTTCTTAAAGAGTTTTACATTTCAGTGCATCTTTTATTTCATAGGTAGACAACAACAAAATTGACATCTAGTTAAATCAATTTCATATTTTTTTTTTCTTGTAGATTTATCTCATTTTCTACTTGAAATAAACATGCTAAAAAAAATACCATTAAACAAATTAAAATACATAATTTTGATTTTTTTTCTTTTTTTGGTTGTCTTAGGTATCATTGATGTAATTCATTTGCTTTGGAATTAATTTTGTTATATTGAACTTATATCTGCATTGAACTTAATGTAATTCAATAATATTAACTCTGAAGTCACTGGTTTGAATCACATTAAAAATTCCTGTATGACTTTCCAGTTCATTGTTTGCTATTACTAGTTCTATATCAAAAGTTTTTTTTCAAGAATTTTTTCTTGAAATAACTTCCCTGCTGCCTCCAGTTAATTTCCTGGTGTGGTGCCTGCACCATATGTTAGATTCTGTGACCCCCAACCAAAAGATTGCTACTAACCACATGTACTGTAGCTCAGATAGTAGAGCATTACAGCTTGTAATCTCGAGGTCACCGAGTTGAACCGCTTTTCTGGCCAATGCTTTCCTGTCCCAGGCTTCAAAATCCAACCAGTCAGAGAACTCTTCATGATTTACTTAAAAGGACTCGTTTAATTTACATAATGTTGAGTATAGAGTAGTGTCATGCAGTTTGATATATTGCTTTAAATTTTTAATCTGTATAATTTACAATTCAGTATTATACAACACCTAATTATATTCCGGCCGTTTGATTGGTCAATTGCTCGTCGATTGCATGCAAAATCCGCTCTATTGCACTCTATGAAATAGAACCATGGGTTATACTTTTTTGATAGCACTTTTTTCAATGGTAAGAGAGCAGAGAAACCTGTCTGTTCAAAACAATCTGTTGCATGAGTGCATTTTACATCCAATTATATCCAAATTTGAAGGTGTTGTATAAAACAAATAATGAATGGTTTCCATTCGTGCAATAGTGCAAATATTTCATGAGTTGAAAGATGTAATTTGTTCCATTCAACTCGGCTGCGCCTCGTTGAATGGAACATTCCATCTTTCAACTCATGAAATATTTGCACTATTGCACTCATAACCATTCATTATTTGTATAATAACAAGCAATTAAATCCTTAGTTCTGAACGACCTTTCAATTTTTTTATATTTGATTACAGCTCCACTCCCGACTCCTGAGAACCAGACACCAGAGGAACCATCTACACCACGATCGGGGAAGGCCTCCACCCTGTACGTGACTCTACCGTCTGAGATGTCCGAGGACCGAATCATCACCCCGGTAACCACCGCCAAACACCCTCACCTAGCCCTGCTGAGACAGGACTCTCAGTACAACAGATCCATGACATCTTCCCATGCCAGTGAAGAATTTGTAAGTGAATTACGTTACAAAACACATTGGCTTTTGTCTCCTTTTTTTGCTTGCTATTACTGTCGAGGTTAATCGTTTATCTTAAAAATGACATCTCACCACGCAGAAGTCCGAGAAGCCCTTAAAACGTAAAGAGGTTACTGGATACAAAGGTTGTGATTGCTAAATCTATTTCGTAATAAAATAATAGAAGATATAGAATTTATCTCCAAGTGCATTCTTCCATCGAAAAACCACGGTGAAATCATCAAGCCAGAACATACATTTTGTGTTTGTTGGGGGGCGGGGCTGGGGTGCGGTGTGGCACCCTTTGGATCCTTTTCAGGTGACAAGAATAGTATAAACACTTATATTTTGGTGGAAAAATGAAATTTAATAACCATATCTTGACGTCA
>KN889922.1:8165-18498 GCA_000934455.1 Apostichopus parvimensis
ACAGAGAAATTATACATGTTTGATCAAAGTGCATCAGCTGTGATGAGACAGGTAAGGGTGGAAGATTGAGAAAGAAGACTTAAAGGCATTGAAGACTCGCCCCAAACCGTGTGCCGCGCTCTGAAAAAGTTAACTTTCCGTTGCTTGCAAGTGAAGTTTTCTTCTTGTCAATACAAAATGCAGACAGTACTAAAACGTGATACCTTTTTATCTTTTATCTGGACCTGAGAGGTCCATCGCTGCTATGTACACTGTGTTGTGGGTAATGACCATAGCTGTATGTATTGACTGTACACGAGTGTCTAATTACCGTCGGTAGCAAGCTGTGTGTGTATTTTCTAGGATCGATGGTGGTGTCTAACACTGCTGTTACACCTCATTGGAAACTAGGTCAGATAACCGTCTTAAGACGTTTTTGTGCACGAGTCTTCACACCCTTTTAGCATCAGAGCACAGCACTCCTTTGTGTAGAATACACATCTATGATGAAGCATACAGAGTAGGCCAACAACAGAGGGGACAGGTATTCCCTGCTTTCATTCGAGCACATGCACACAGCTTTCAGATGAAAAATTGTATTATTTAACACAATTTTCATCTGTAGAAACAATATGAAAAGTCTATGAAAATGTTCAGTGTGTGTGATGAAATAGGAGGAAACTTACATTCAAGGATAAATGCTCTTCTGAAGTGAAAAATATTTATGTACCACAGGACCAGTCACATGACCATTATTTCAAAACGACTGAAAACGTGTTATACACTAGATCTGTAATTAATATTCAGTTAGTACAGCACACTACAGTTCCATAATTAAGCTTGTACAGTATGTAACTAAGAACCTGGCCTAACCAGGATATAGTCCATACTAAGAAAAGCTAAAACAGCTGCAGTAAAGTTGTATCTTCAGGCTTTTCCATAAACTGAACTCTATTGCCCAATCAGACTTGACATTAGATTCAACAAAATAACACACTATATAATTAACCCCTGAGAAAGTAACTAGAAGAGCTTCACAAATATCTGGATAATTAAGTTTTCCAATAGGACAGTGTTTATTTTCATTGCAAAAATGAGAAAAATCCTGATAAATCAGGAACCATGGTTACCATAGATGATGAACTTACTCATAGCCATGGTCCTCAAAGGAAGATTTCTTAATGTAACACTTACTGTGCAGTCTGCAGCTATTGCCGCTCCTTTAGCACAATTCTCACATTTCTTCACGACAGATTCCAATTCTTCCGTCTTGGATGCTCGTATGTAGTATAAGAGTTCTGCTTCCTCAGGAATTATATTGGGTCTGCTGCCACCGTTTGTAAAAATACCTGGGCAAAAAAAAAGAAGACACTTTAAATTTCAATGTATAAAGAAAACAGTACAAGTACAATTAAGGGAATGTGTTAATTGACTTATTCAGCAAATAGTTGGTAGCCCATCCAAATTACTTCTGTTTATAAGTTTAATTAGAAGCTTAAACAATTCAGAATTATGCTGAATGAAAATGAACATTCTTTCATAACGTTTGGGAAAGAGTATTTAGATATTTATTTACCGTGCACTCTAACATCCGGGCGGAATTGCTGCCTCTGAGCAGAGATGCCGGTGTAACATTGAACGGCAGCATCCAGGGCGTTTCTACCCATCCATGGGCTCATGGCTGCGTGGGCAGCCTTACCATGAAAATGATACCTGGCCCTAAGAGAGAGAGAGAGGATATAAAGCAAGGTTGTTACAGGCTGACAATGAAAGAGGGGGGGGGGGGAAGCTATTCACATATTTCATTATTCACTTAATATGTAAATAGACTGAAGTGTATATTCTTGCTATGCATTGTGTGAACAATAGGAAATGTACAAGTCTGGATACTATACCAATTATAGCACTATCTGAAGTACAAAACTAAAGTCTATGTTGTAAAGCATTAATGTTGAAATGATTTGTTACGTTACATGTAAACATGACATAGAGCAGCTTGGAAAACAATGTCTGTTTCAGCCAGAATATTGCAAATGGGAGGTTAAAATTTGCCTTGGTGTGTGGCCTGCTGGTCCCTTAGTTCATGAGAACTACCATCAATGGGAATTACAAGACTTAATGAGATTACAAGGACTGGAATGATATCACATAATAGAGCACTAGCTGGGTGAATGTCACTTTGTCCGGTGCATAGCACGTCATTGGTCAGTCCTGTATAGTAAGATATATACTTCATTGATCCATGATTAATCTAACGATAGAAAATGAGCTTTGACATGAACTTTTAGAGGAAAGTCAGATTTGCACATTTGCAATCCAAAACCCCAACCCAAACACCCCCCTGTGGAAATGACAGACCAGAATTGGACAGTGAAAGTTCCCTGACTGTTACATAAGAATAGAAGCAAACCCTACTTTCTTTAATAAAACAAAGAATGAGTGACTACCACATATTTAACGATTCGGTCTATACAGTAATGGTTACAAAATGCCAATAAAAGTAAGAACGACAGTTCAGCAAAAGGATATGGAGGGGTGGGGTGGGAGGGGGGGTGTGCTCATATATACACAAATATGTGGGTTTCATATCTATCCAAAGCACAGTTGCAATTGAAACTACCACACAATTCACTAGAGTTTGATTTACCAATCGTTCAGCTTCTTCATAGCCACACGAATATTTTCCATTAAAACTATTTAAAGGATGCCATAATCATAAGGAAAAGAATCAGTGACTATACAATATGAAAATGAGTTGAACAAGATAAAGTCAAGGCTAATAATTTAATCAAAGAAAACATGCGCAGATGTGAAATGCAACTAGAATTGATGAACAAAAAATTAGAGAAAATTTGTATATGTTTTGTCTCATGTATATCATGAATACGCAAAAATGTTAATTAACTACAAATTGTGAAACAAGTTTTTACATATAATACTTTAGTTCAATTGTTCTTGTGGTACATACATCACACTGTTGACACAAGTAGCCATGCTCACTTCTATATTCAGGTTCGGGTGTTACTACCACATTTGCTGTAATGTAAGATGAAGTGCCAAAACCCTTTACTAAACCAGTCTACTTTATATTATTAATTGACTAAATGTGACTATTGTTTCCATTCATAATAATTTTCATATTTAAACTACAGTGAAAGAAAGAAAAATGATTTTGAAAATGTCTTAATCAAGCCAAGATAGGTGATGTCCAAGTATTTTAGTAGGTACAATGCACAACTAAATATTTCTTACCTACTTCCCGAATGACACTCAAAGTGACTTACTTTCTACGGGCAAGAAATCCTGGTACATTTTCATTTCCATTTGCAGGATGAACCATCAATGCAACATCAAGGCCCATAAATGCACCGCCCTCTAGCATAGTGACCTTGCCTGCACCCCCTTCCTCAGCTGGTGTACCAAATACGATAACCTATACCAAAAGGATAATGGACACACTCTTGCCAAATTACTGACATTTATATTATGGCACCAATGGCCTTGTTTTTCTTTGTTTTTTTAATAAATAATGCATATTTTCAGTTAATCCATGTGAACTTTTCACATTCACTGCCCTATTTCCTCATGAGCATTCTGTGGAAGTCATAATTTTGATGTTGGCTGTATGGATTGCTATTTTAGCAGAGTGATGATGAAAACGAGGCCGGTTCAATTTGAGGAAATAGGAGCTACCAAGCTACAGAGCGATAGTGAAAAGCATTTCAATATAACAAAGTACTTGAGTTTATACTGCTCTACAAATACTCCATACTTGAACTCATGAAAGATACCCAGGTGTTAAAGTACTCATAGTCATCAATCATGGAATGAGTTTTGATAAATTGTTTTAGTTTGAGCATGCTACAGTATAAGCAGGCAAAGTATCCAATGTAGTCAAGTAATGAAACCAGTGAATTGAGTATGTATACATGCATCATCATTGCTATTGTCACAACCAACACGACATCACACTGACTGAAATGGAAGGAAAATTGAATTAGAAAGGAAAGCCTTGTAATGTACCAGGAAAATGTCAGTAAATACTCCAAAAGCAGCATAATGTGACGGATATTATCATACTGCAAGAATAGCAGCTTTTTATACACACATGGGTCATTCCATGAATTAGGGTTCTACAGTTATTAAGTTGTTGAGGATGAGAAGGCTGCAGCTTTCCTGCAGCCAGGCTGCATAAGACATAATCTGCTGAGTTTCGCAGACCAGTGCTGCTGATCTGCATATTAATGTCTATTGTTTGATATTGATATCAGCCCTTGCTTCTGGGGATTTTGCAGCTGCTGCAACTTTTCCCCTTGCCATGGTACCTAGCCCACACAAACCAACAACGTGGATATATTACTCAACATTCGGTAGTCATTTTATTGCAAGGGTGTACAAATCTATGAACTATCAATTTCATTTATGCACTTTTTCCTTTTTTCTTGCTGCTACTTTGCAAATACAGGTACTCAACTAAAGCTACACAAAAGGATAGTTTGTGATGTACAATGTAACAGAGATAAGAAATTTCCACAAATTTGGACGTCTTCTATTTACAGACTGGCGTATCACACAAAACTTTTGTTTGCAGTAATGAAGTTTAACATTTCGTGGAGTAAGTTTGAAATAAGAAATGACATCACAAAACTTGATTCATCTGTAAAGACAAGCTCTCTACATCAGGAGAAAAAGGAACAGGGAGGGGTGATATAGGGGGCAAAGGGCCACCTGTTGCAGACCCCAGTCTTCATGTTATATATGTCTACTGTACCAGAAAGGATGAAATTAGGCATAAGATTGTCAAAATGACACAAAGGTAGACATTAAATTTGTGGACACATAACTTGCTGCATAGGTCATCAGTATTAACCAGAAAATATGCCAGAATGTCAGATAAATGGTCACCCACTTTCTAATATCCAGTATCAGGGCTTCTAGGAAAAACACTTAAATTGTGAACTTATAGCAATTGTTGGGGGTTAAATTTAGGACCAAAACTGACGACTATTTACCTGCAGGTTGGAACAGCTGAGGCTGGGATGGATTAGAACGAGGCAGAAGAAAGAGGTGGATGCAGGCAGATAGAGAAGGAGGCAGACTGGGGGAGGATTAGCTAAGCCTCTGGATTACAAAACTGTTTTTCTACAAATTGGAAGTAATCCAACTAGTCAAGCTGAAACTATGATTTCAACCAGGATTTTGGACTTTTCCCTTTGTCAAAGACTATACATAGGAACCAAGCTGCTCTACATCCCATTTAAGTATAAATGCTACAAAACCAGATCAACTTACTGGATGGATGTAAGTTTGTTAGGTTTAGCTATAGAAGTCTTGTAAGGATGTACCATCATAGCCACATCGATACCCTCTAGAGCTGTTCCTTTGATCAGCAATGCTTTGCCACATCCTCCTTCTTCTGCAGGGGTCCCTAGAACAATTACCTGCAATGTTTCAAGGATGACTTTGTGAAGGCACTACATTAACGTACACAATCATTCAGACTGCAGACTTTTAATGCCGCATTGCACGTTACATTTCCCACAATATGGTGGTTACTTACTCTGCGACTAAAGAAGAGATAAGGTAAACTGAAATGATTCATAGATCTGTTTAGTTTAGTTCAACCACCCGCAATGATCTACAATGGGCAGTAAGCTTCAACACTTTAGGCTTCAACGCTCTATAAAATAAAACATTAAAGCAATTTGATTTAATACAACTTAAGTTTTAGCATTTGAAGAATTTGCAGCACACTGATCTCTTTCAGGTTCATGAATTGTAAAGGTTTACATCCAAAAGTAACTTTTCATAAAAATCTGCAGACACAGTTTTTATCTCAGGTTCATAAATTTTTCCAGCCCCCAAATGCATCGTGAATTATACAGCTCTCAATTTGTGTGTGAAGTAAATCACACCAAAAATTTCAAAAGGCTACTTTTGAAATGACAAAAGAAAATCTTAGTCCAATTTTAATTTTTGTTTTTAAACATTTTTATGGCACTGCAGGGTTACATACACAGCTATTTATCGTAATGAGAGTAACAACATAATCACACACATGTAAAATCACCATCAACCAATCTGTCAAAATACTGCAATTCACTACCGATTTTAAAGACTAAAACTCTAATATACGATTTTAAGGTTCAACCAACCCCCCAAAGTTTGTTCCTTTTTAAGGAAAATTTACAGTAATGTTATAAATGTGAATTGTCTTACATTTGTAAAACACTCTTTATGTCCTCTATCGCAAATCAACCTAAGCAACACAAACTGCTAAACAACCTGACTTTTAGGTTTATTACAAAGGTAAATTTTTTATGTTTTTGGTTGTAAAACTGTTTTGCTTTATCTCATTTAGTATGATAAACTCAGCTGTTAAGAAAATGAGAACAATGTGCCAAAGAAGAAGAGCAATGACAGAGCATGGACAAATCAAAAGATACTCATAAAATATTGAAGTTTCAATATAATGGGTTATAATAGGTACAATTGACTCTTATATCCTGCGCACTCTCACAGAGTATAGGAGAAAGGGAACCAGTACCTTGAGAAATGTTTCGGAGGAACGCAGAACACAATGGTGTTCATATTAAACCAGTACAACACTGGAAGTTAAATGGGTCAATTTGAAGACACCATAGAGGAGTTAAGTCAGTGTTAAGGAAGTAGTAATCTGGGTCATTTATAAAGAGATCGTCAACCCCCTGCCACTACTCCCATATTGACTACTTACTCTTCCTCTTGGTTGTTTCATCTGTTCAAGGGCAGCTTTAATACCAAGTGCTGCACCTATGGCAGCTTCTGCGATGAGATTATGTCCGCATGCATGGCCTATGTCTGGCAAAGCATCATACTCGGCCATTAGTGCTATTTGAGGTCCATCATCGTTACCAAAGGTTGCCTTGAAGGCTGTCTTGAGGATGTATTGTTTTTGAACCTGGTAAATGAGAAGATACAGGTATTAGGTAAACTTAGAACCAGTTTAGATGATTGAATTGAATCAAATGTTTATTCAAATCACAAACAATATTTATAATCAGCGTCAAACAATTCATACATCACTCAACACAACTTTACGGTCCTATTTGAATCAACATTTCGCTAAAACAAAGAGCAAACTTTATTAGAGAAAGTACATTCAGAGGTGAAACAACATCCTACTTAAAATGGGTAAGATTTACATTAGGAAATCTACAGTAGTTAAGAAGTTCAAAACAATGTTGGTGCTCCATGGGTTGGTGGATATCATCTTTCTCCTCCCCTCCTCCCTCACCCTCCTGATTTTATCATAATTATTTTAAAGTTTTTAATGGTCGCCTGAGGCAACAAATTTTCTGTTCGGACTACAAAGGAGGTTGCCTTACTTATTGTTTACATCAAATTTGGATTGCACTGTTACTTAATACTATCCAAATATGATAAATTGATATCACCCTCCCATCATTTTGGATAGTGGTAGGCCTCTGATCCACCCTACACAAAGCCTGGAGTTCTGTTCACCAAACCTAAACATCTCTCCTACAGTGTGCATATTGATCATTCTTTGCTGTCTCGCTACATTTGTCAGACAACCAAAAAGGAAGACTTAGTTCTCCGAGGGACAACCAGAATAAATCCTTTAAGATTTGCCCTGATTATTGTTGCTTTATTTAAGGGTCCTTACTCCTCAAAATAAACAGGCTTTTAATGAACTGCGATACATACAAGGCATGACACTTTGACTCAAAGACTTTGATGCTGTGTAAAATAATGTCATAATGATTTTTTGCTTTGTTAGCCTCTGCTGTTATCTACATATATAGATCTCGTTATGCCTTTAAATCCATTAAACCAACCTGAAAACCTTCTTTCTCCAAGAATGTTGTCAGAATTTCATGGGCGTGGTGTTCTTCAAAACATAATTCTGGATTTTTCCATAGCTCCTGACTCAAGGTATTTAACCTCTCCGAAGAGCTATCGATTTTGTCTAAAGCTACAGCCTCCATGGTTCAGATTTATTTCACAACTGTAAAGAGAAACCAAATGAATACTTGAGGGGGGGGGGGGAAATAGTACAATCTTTCTAAAGTATTTTACATTATTACTCCCCAATTTATTGGTTTGGTACTACTGTACCAAAATATATTATGAGAGGAACGACACATTTGATCCAGTTGGAATTTGAACTGCCAATAGCTGAACTTACTCATTGGTATAATTTTAGCCTTTTAACACAATCATGCATGACCATAGACTGCAAAATCTATTTAGGCCAATTCTTTCATTGCTGTAATAGCCCTTTCCTGAACATACTCAAATATTCTGCAAAATGTATATTCCTCCCCACCGGCTGTTCCCACTCTCCTGTTGTCTACCACCACAGAGAATTTGGACACATTGCACATCTATGCACAGATGATTATTCATAGATTCAGTGCTTGTCTAGATGTCCTATTCCATGACCAATAACAGTGGGTATAACACCGGACATCCTGAAATGATGTATTACTGTGGGGAAATTTGTGAATAACTGTATCACACAGGAGTATATACATAGAAGATACATTGTACCATCTCATTCAACAAACTTAGCTCCCAAAATTAAATTACGGCAGAATTAAAAATGTATGAAACTTGTCAAAACATAATCTACTGTGGTAAATGTTTGCAACCATATCCTCATAAGTGCCTCAATCATGAGGTTTTCTACTCAAACAGGCATTCCATTCAAAAAAGGGTTTGTGTGATGAATATTCATTCTATCGTTCCACAACGAGCAATCTGATCGGTTTGCAACGGTGCTATCAGTTCTAGGGGCATAAAGTACAGACTTTAGTTACATAAAGTGCATATATTTACCACTGTGCCTAGATTCTGTTTGCAGTTTTATAAAAAAGAAGGTTATGAAAAGCAACAGCAAGTTTGCAGCGTAGGACAAGGTCGTAGTGGGATCGAATTCACGTAACAGGCTCTACACGTATAGTCTAGTACATAAAGTTCTGCTGGTATAGTACCATGGTGTGAAGTCACACAATCTTTCATTCGTATGCAATCCTAGGATTGTAGGCCTATAAACTGGTCAAACATATAAATTTATAGCCATCAACAATAAATGTTGCCTCTCATTTTGTAAGTTATGACGTAATACTGGGCCAATGTTACTTAGCCATGGCCCTAAACTTAAGTAATGCTTAACTTAGACCTAGGTCTAGCATATACTGATAGACTGTCGTATAATAATACTAGTAATACTAACTATAATTTGTTAGTGTTACTGTTAGTGTTACTGTAAAACTAGTAATAGTGTCACAAACCAAGCTAGAGCCAAATCAAACGTGTCTCTAGTCAATGTTCGTCCCAGTTTAAAAAAATATATATTTGCACTATAGAATGCCCAATTTCATCTACCTTGTTGAGTAATTTTAAAACATCAAAGAACACCAAATTGCCTTGCACTGGTTCATCACAAGATTCAGAAATGGGCAAGTAGTCTGGGAAACAGTTACGGAAGAATATACTGATCATCACGAAGTAAAACTACCGGACGGTAGGTCGACAAATCAGATAATTTTATATAGGTGTGATGTCATATATGTTGCATACTGACAGCAAAAATTGCATGTTTTATTTTCTTCTTCTTTTTGCACTGTTATGTATGGGATATGAAATTATAATATCACATGCAATTACTGGAATGTATTTATATCGTCCCATTTTTGATAAGTTGGAAAATTGATGTATTTTTAAAACAAAAACATAGACAAATATTTCAGTGTGCATGAAAAAAAGTTGGCAAAATATGAATCAACTTCAAATGTTGTCATCTTTGATTGAAAACACAATTTGCATCAGTATGCTAACATTATTTTTCTATTAAGTCAAACATAAACTTTTACATGGATTTTTTTTTTCAATGCTGTATGTAAATGGACACTCGTGATAGCAGTAAGTGGAACAAAATTTTCCTTAGCTGTTTTGGGGAAGTTTTTCATCACAGTTATCTCCATCTCAAAGATCAATGATGATGGTTGGGTTTAACTTCCTAAAAATAATGCTAAATAACGCTAAACTCTGAAAATTTGAAGCGCTACTTATCAAATTATATGACAAGGTCTACTTTATTCCCTTAAATGATTTCAAATTAGGCCATTCTTAGATTTAAAAACCCATGAAATAAAAAAAAACAGGTCAATGAGGTCATATTTGTTTTAGGAACTTCACTGACACCCAAGTGACGGTTATGATCGACGCAGCACATCCGTGGTGGTGTGGTGTTTAAATGCTTCCGTATATTATGAACTTTGACAACTTCCGGATTGACCTGGCGTCGTCTGCAACATGACCACACGTACTGTATGCTGCAGCTAAAACC
>KN889922.1:44208-56961 GCA_000934455.1 Apostichopus parvimensis
TTTCGTGTTGGTTTACTGTGTAAAGGCCCATATCATTATATCTTTGCATATTAAAGCAAATGACATTGGCAGATGCTTTGGCTGCAAAAATTCAATGAGCTGCTTGGGATAACTAATTATTGGCTAATTAGTGTTTGTTAGATAGGGAAACCTTGATGACATGTAATTTTCACAGTTTACTATATAATCATGTTGTGCTTTGAAGTTCATGAATAGGAGGAATGATCATATCACTAAATTGCATCATGCTAAAAATAGCTAAAATGTGTCAAAAATACTTTCAAGGATTCTCTGATACCTGCCCCACCACACCCACATCCCCTCACCCCACCCACATCTCACCCACCTCCCAAGTTAATCTCAGATATTGAATAGTGGCAAAATAGAGAACTGCTCTACTAGGAAATATGTTTTTTTATGTGAGTGAATATTTTAGCATGATCGAGTAACCATATGGTGCCATTTTATGGTATATTTGAGGTCAGTACAGATAACCTTCAGTTTATCAAATTTTCGCAAAATCAAAAATTCTAGACTGATCATTTGGTTGCTTCTGGACTGGACTGGAATACATGCAGTGCCTCATGGGATAGGCACCTTTGGACAATAACGGTTAGATAATAGTTAATATGTGTATAATATGAATATAATAAATTATTTCATGTAACATGAATTTACAAATTTCTATAACATATGTTCGTTAGTATCAGTGCATCATGCCTACCCTCACGTCTAGTATGCTCTTATTTTACATCATGCATTCTGTCAGTGGCTCAACTATAAATGTAAATTGACCTTTGACCCTACCTTACTCTCTGCATGCTGCTGGTCCTATGGAGGGTTCCACCTTGGGAGGAAAACATTGTTGCCCACAATTCTGCACAATCCCAATCAAACAGAAATTTCCAAAGTGCACTCATCAATGCCTTGTGGTGTACTAACGTATATATACCACATCAAGAAGAGCGTTAATTTTTGCAGGTTCCGAAGCCGACTGATTCGACGCCCCAAGTTTGCCACCAAATTGATCTTGATGGGGTATGATGCTGGTATAGAGCTCCCAGTATATATGCATGTTAGCGAAATTCAAAGGCAAGGCATAGCAATTTAAGTGGCATTGTAGCTTCCATTGGAGAGCCTTGTGGGAATGTTTTATACTATCTATTGCTACCAGCAGAAACAGAAGAAGTCATAA
This sequence comes from Apostichopus parvimensis, assembly GCA_000934455.1. NCBI lineage: Eukaryota > Metazoa > Echinodermata > Holothuroidea > Aspidochirotida > Stichopodidae > Apostichopus > Apostichopus parvimensis. The sequence goes on from KN889922.1 coordinate 45,404, forward strand.
AAAAAGGGAAAAAAAACTGCTGGTGTGAGGCTTGCTCTGTAACCCTTGCAACTTTTATCCTGGGGAGCGGCAATCCAGTCTTGCAGCTATAATACAACAGATGCTTTACCACATATATTCTACAGTGGATGTTAATATTTTATGGCTTTTAAAGATCTTGTAGTTCCTATCTCTTTAACTTTATAGTCCCTGAAAGTTGACCTTTCTATTTGTCCAAAAAAAATGTCTGCAGTCTCTGGCTCAAAAGTTGACAATGCATTCATCACATGAAACTTGAGTTTTTGCTGCTTTGAAGCAGGTTTTTTTTCTATTTTTTTATAGTCAATCTTGCATTTTTCGATTCTAAATATTAAAAGCTGCAATGTGGTACATTAGCTGAACAAGTCAATTAGTTTTTTCAATTAACGATGTAAATTTCATCAAATTTGTTTCTCCAATTTGCTGGTGATATGTTATTTAATAATATTATTAAATGAAAATAGTGTGAGTGTGGAATATTCAGAAATTAATCAATGTCCGCCCTCGTTTATCATCTTGCGGGAGAAATAATATTGGAGGATGGCTTTAGTTTCATTAATTATAATCTTATTTTGAGTATTGATTTGGTAAAACTGTTGACCAAATGTCAAAAGCAAAGATTTGCTTTCCTCTCCTTCCGAGAACCTCCCCCCATCCCCCTCCCACCTTTCTCAATTCTCTCTACACAAGATTAGCCATGTTTCCCATTTGCATTCTTGTAGATTTATATCATCTCATTAGGTTGCTCTTATATGCAGCAAGGCTGAATCAAACTGAACTTAAAATTATGATTCTAGTTTAAAATGTTGCTGTAACCAGCAACCTTCCCAGTTGACAGTCCTCAAAATAGGCAAATTTAATCAAGAATGAGAGAAAGAGAGAGAAAAGACACCTCCTCCGGTGAAAAATTCAGAAAGTTGCATTCCAATACCTTATTTCTATTGTTGGCTAAATCTCTGATTTCATAGCTTTTCATCTTCATTGGTAGAAGTGCTTGTGACTGAATTATAGTTAAAACCAATCTCCTCCAAAAACACCTGTGCCGATTTTCTTCAACCTTGGTGGGAAGGTACCCCAGGGTGAACCCTTGTGTCTCGCAGACCCCCTAAACCAAAGGTCAAATTTAGTGCAAAATCTTTCTTTTTTATTCTTTTTTTATAACCCCATGGAAAAACAGTGAATTGACATGGAACCTGCTCAGATATAGTTAGAATTTCAAGTGCTATCAACATATGCAGTTGCATTGTAGCGCTTACCTGGCAAATTTACCTGGCGATAAATTAGCCATATCTCAAAGTTCAAGTGAAATATTGAAATACTTTGCTTAGGATTCTCACAGAGTTAAAGTAACAGTGCTTTCATCTTTAAAGTAACAGTGCTTTCATTTGTTTTGGTCATTGTTTGGGTATAATCTATTATTTAGACTTTATACTGCAATACCTGGATTATAGATTTGAAGGTGGATCAAACCACTGTAAAGTATAGGTTATCCCCCTATCCACACCTAACACTAGCTAAACTATGTTAACAACAAACCATTAGCTCATGCTAACATTTCTCCTAAAGCCGATCCCAACTCTGAAAGATGTTAGCCCAGATACTAGTGTCCCCTTCACACCTTGCATGCCATTAATACAACAAATGCTTACACAGAGCTTTTTGCAATGGAATTAACATACAGCATACATATGCAATTCCGTGTAACCAGGGTACTGGTACTGTGGCTTCTAACCAAGAAATGGCTTTATAGGGATCGCCACCAACTAAGGGTTGGCTAGCTCAGTTGGTAGAGTGGTGCAGGGCTTGAATCCTGAGTTTAATTGTTTGATTCCCATTCTAAGCTATACAATTTCCTTGCTCTTTTTCAAGTGTTTATAATTTCCCAGTCAGTTTTCCATTGTTAATTTACTTCTAATTTATTTCATTCTAATACATCTTCAAAGCCTTTTTCAGCTTATCTAGCAATTTTGGGCTGTTATATGACCTTTCAAAGTAGAATCCATCTGGTACGAAAAGCATTTCTGCAGAAATTCCAAATAATGTTTACTCTGGAATCTGGATTATGATGTAAGAACCATTTTGTAGTACATATATAGTTTATATTCTCTATCAACTCATTGCAGTCTTTGCAGTTTTGTATGTTTCCTGCAAAAGTGACTATATATAGTAAAAGTAAACTGACAGAATTGTTCAGAAAGAAATTTGGCATGTACAGCGGAAGAACAAGAGTTATGAAATATCTGCCTAGAATTCTTCAGTGCTAAATATGTTAGGGAGGAGCAGTGGCGGAGCGTCCATATAGTCAGGGGGGGCGGATGCCCCCCCTGACGGACTAAAATGGACTGCTGGCACCCTTTTCAGCTTTTCACCACTTTTTACTTATTCGCGATTATTGACTTTTTTTATTGCGCTCTCATCTACCTATTGACATTTGTCACATTTTGTTGGTGTAATTTTCTGACAAAATGCTCTAACGGCTATTTATTCTTCCTTAATCTGCAAATTAGCAGGGCCCGGAAAGGGTCATTTCCGGCGATCTAGGGAGTATATTTACTCAAAAAAATTATGTACGCTCCGCGCCAACCGGTGGTGGCACTCCGCTTAGATAGTGTCGAAAGCGCCCCTACAGACCATTCTCGCCCCCCCCTGACCAATACCCTTAGCTCCGCCACTGGGGAGGAGAGTGATAGTCTGATATTAAAACGGATCAGAATGTTGTAAAGTACTAAAGGGTGGCAATAAATGTCAGGCCTAGACTCTCTATAATGAGAGGGCCACAGTCATTAATGTGTAAAATTCAAGTATTGTATGGTTCAGAGTTTTGAGATACTGTATATTGATGTCAGACATAAGTTAATTGTGTTACAAATGGATTCCTAAGTCTATATGGTTCAGGGTTTGGGAATGAAAAAGAAAAACACGTCCTATAACTGTTGTTCTGTTTGTCAGTACATTGTGAGTATTAGAAACAAAACTGCATTATAAATCTAGTAAATCTTGATAAATAAATTTTACCTTCTTTTGTTTTTTCTTACTTTTATACCATATAGGAACAACAATGTGGTCTTGTAAACTAAGACCAGGGTTTGGTCCCGTTAGGCTACCAATGCAAAAGTCCATCAGTCATAAAATACACAGTTTTCAATCTTGCCAGAGACAGTGTTTGCTACTACGGAGGAAGGAACGACATCTCAGTCAAAGGACAAAACGAGGCTTTCTGTCAGCAGTTTCCGCTACGGGATTCAATGACTACGAGCTAGAGAGGAAACGTTTCAAGTGGGACGTACCAAAATATTACAACTTTGCAAATGTGACAGATCATTGGGCTGAAAAGGAAAAGGTGTGTTTTCCACTGTCACGATGATTTTTGTCAATAGTGTTTCCATTGCAGGCCAAAAGGTATCTCTATGCTAAAATAATTTAGTTATCTCATTTTTAAAAGGTCAATATAAAACATAACATTGAACATTGAAACATAATCGTCTTTGGAAGTAATTTAAGCTTATAGTTTATGTAATTCATGTGTGACCGAGTCTTTATCTTAGGACAGGAATTTGAGGGAGGTTGGTAAATTTGACATGTCCATGGGAAGTTTCGTGTGGCATGTATAATTTGACATTGATGCTGTTTGAGATGTTCAACAAATGTACTTTATTGGTAAACATTGCAGGATTCTATGTGGTTAGGAAGTATGATATGTATCTCTCTCTGCTCTGCCTAACATAAACTGACAATGATACTCCTGCTGTTTGCTTTTATTAAAGAATGGTCAAAGAGCCAGTCCACATCCAGCATTGTGGTGGGTAAACGATGATGGTAGGGAACTAAAGTACACCTTCCAAGATATTCAATATCATTCCAAAAAGTAAGTATAACAGCTCTGAATCTTCAGTGATAAGCAGGGCCACAACCCATTTAACCTTCTCAGAGGGCTTTAGCAATCCCCCCCCCCCCCTGTATGGCAGACATAATATTCCAAAAAGGGTAATTATAACCTTTGCTTTACAGTTCATAATCCAAAACATGTACAATATATATAGTTAAACCTAAACAGTTGAAAATGATTCAACATTGTTTGAAAAGTTGCAAATGGTTGAAAATTACTCAACATTGACATTGTTTGAAAAGTTTTCAACTTAAAGGAGCACTTTATATCTCAGCATTCCCTGTTACCAAAGTATACCACAGGGGGTGGAATGGGGGTGGGGACTCATGCCCTTCTCCAAGGATAACATTGTAATATAACATCTAACCTCCTGTAACTAAAATGGTGGTTGTGCCAAGTGACTGACAAATTTACAGTCATTTGGAAGACCAAAATTTTTCATGCATCTAATTATATCTTACTAGTTTTCCTTTCACTGGAGACACCAAAAGGGCCCCTCAGAACCCATTGGATGTGGGAGAGGGTCTGAGGGGAGAGGAGAGTATTAATGAGCTGTTTTGAATGGGAGTTTTCATGTCATCCAAAAGCCTACTATGATATCATACTTATAATATTTATTGGTTTTGGTGATATATTTATGAAAGCTTATTTGGTATGATTTGCTTGAAATCAAGGACTGCCTTGTCAACTGGACCAAAATCTAGTTCAAATCCTATTTTAAAACTTTGTTTCAATAATGTAAGCAGGGTGAAGTGAAATAATAGTTAGTAGAACAAGCCATTCAGGTTAAAGATGCTAAACTTTCTGAATAGTTTCACAGTTGCAACCATCCCCTGTTTTGTTTTTATACTGAAGAAACTTTAATCAAGACCTGGAATAACATAATATGCATGAGAAATTGAGTATATTTGTAAGCCTATAGTTTGCAATCACAATGAAACTTCCTGTGAATAATCCTTCTTTTGTCACTTGTAACAGTAATGTCATGCACGTCACAGTGACTATATATTGCACTATTTATTCTCGAGATACAGAAGGAACTGAATTGCATTGCTGTATGGTACATTGCCACACTTAATGTTGCATTGCCATTAACATAAATAGAAAATGCATAAAGTTACCTCAAAGATTCCATTTTTCCCCCTAAGAAGATGACAGACTTCTCTTTATAGGATGGAAGTCAATATATGAGAAGAATTAACTGTAAACCCATTAAGGATCTCTACGCTTCTTTGGAGTGACAGTTTACATGAAATAATTTGCAACTCTCAAGTAAAATGTGCTGGCATACTTCTGCCTTCATTGTGCGCTGTAGCTTATCTGCAAAAAATTGTGAACCAGGAGCTGAAAGGGTTTTCTAGTGTCAGAGTGTATAGTAGAGAGAGATACAGAATGGCTGGTACAGATCACACTATGTCTAACAGCCAAAACATTCTCATTAGTGATTGTTTAGTTTTGTGAGTAATTAGTGGTTTCATCTCTAACTACAGCCTTGAAAGTTGTGTCACTATTACCAATTACAACACCAGACCTATCAGCTCATTAAATGCACAGCCTGAGTGCAATTTTTTTCAGAGCAGATGGAAACCTGGATTTGACTCGATCTTAATAAATGTCCGGCTGTACCAGTCTTTTCTAAGAATGAATTATTAAAACCCTAAATTTAGATATATTGCAGTAGTGGGTTGTTTTGGCATTGGTTAAGGTGATTTATTCTAACTGTAGGTCCACTGAGAATGTTCAATATGATATTATGATGAAAGTTATCTTTCTTTACTTTGACAGATTGTACTAATTTTTGGAAAGATTTTTACTTTAATTTAAGCTACTACATAAAATCTCTTTAAAAGATCATTCCCCACAGTGTTTGTGAAATATCTGACCAGAATCGTATACTATTTTATTCATCTGGTCGAATGGGATATCCAATAAATGCTGCCCTATATAGGTACATGAAGAATTGAGTTTACCCTCTTTTACGTATAAAATGTGCTGACCATTGAAGAATTATTTCAGTGGCATAGGAAGGTACTTTTGAGTGGGGGGGCTGAAGACTGATGACCAGCCTGGGGGAGGGGGTGTCCCCCTCCCCTTTGGAAAATTTTTGCATTTCCAGGTGGCCTCAGATGCAATTTGGTGCAATATAGCACACTTCAACACCCACTCCATTTTGTAAATAATTTTGCATTTTCAACTGGCCTTAGATGCAATTTGGTGCTCCAAATGAGATTTTTTTCTGCCAAAATGTTCTGAGAAATGAAAAAGGGGTTTTCTGACTTGCGAAGCGGGGGGGTGGAATGATACTCCCGCCCCCCATATGTTTCAGCCCCCCCCCTGGTTCCTACGCCCTTGAATTATTTTATTAAAAATGGTTGGCTGGTTCATTGTTAAAACAGTAAATTGCAATTTCAATGCTTTCCAGGTGTATCCCCGTTTGTTTTTATTTGTGTGCACAAGTATTAACCAGTGAACTGTGTCCTGTAAACACTTATAATGTGTATCTTCTCACCCTACCCTTCTGGTTACACTTATGGTATTTTAGTATAATCATCTCATGGTAAATAACAACATTAGCCCAACCTTTACATGTATATATGCTAATTAGCCGAGTAATTCCTGTTAAAGATGTGTTGTAGACTAAGCCTTTCAAAATTATTTTGAAAAGTAAAACATTTCTCAAGGTGCTTTGAAGTCTCGTTGTAATATTAATTTCACCAGCTACAAGTACATAAGTTTTCTATTTATTTATTCATTCATTCATTGTATTTTGGGGGCCAATATGTTCAAAACACAACTATCAGAAGAGACTCTATGACCTGAAATTATGAAAACCTTTGATTTTATCACATTAAAGTCACATTCACCATGTAAACACATGCATGTTTATTTTTATGGTTTACTGTGGTAGAGATTATTAGAAAAGCAATTGTAGTTTGTTCTTGTAAGCATTTGTCTCATGATGTTGTGGACAATTATTGTTTCTTCATTTTTTATTCCACCACTGGTGCCGGGCAGCCGGGGGCATATTTTTATCCAGTTGCTGGTCTTGCACACAGCATGTACTTTATGTTTGTGCACAAACATTAATTATGTCTCAACTGTGTTTTCATAATTCCTAATATGAGAGAGACAGAGATGTTATCTAGGACTGACTGACTGTACATTTATCAGCAGAGGACAAACATGTTGTGATACAGTTAGTTGGGTCCCTGGATCCCTGTATAGTCACCTGTTTGATGTTACTGGCAATCTTGGTGAAATATGGCACGAGAGAACCAAGTTCAGTCGTAATTGGTGTCACGCAATAAAATCTAACTTGAGGGTATTAGCCATACTGTGACTGTTCGAGGAAGAAAATACCAGTAAAATGCACTCTCACGACTGTGCCTGAGACATATTTCATAAATCGAGTGTAAACTAGCTTGGAGCTTTGCCATAAGGCTGACAGCTGTGTGTTTGATAATGCATTATAGCACTGACATACGTAACATCATGCACACTAGTATTAATATTTATAAAAGAGGTGTGTCTATCTATTCTTTTAGTTTTGGTCATGCATTTAGACACATACGACTGATCACATTAAAGGACCCCTCCCCCTCCCTACCCCTCTATCACTATCACAGGTAAACCCTAGCACCTTGTTTCATTTGCTATTTCTGTGTCATCGCGTTTGTTGTTTATGCTCAGGAAAAGAAATGTACAGCATGTCATTGAAGTAGAAAAGAAACAGACACAGGGTATAATTCTTCTGACAATTTTTGGGAGATTTAGTGAAACACACTATTTTGTTTATTATGTAAGATCTTATAATGGTAATTTAGAAAAAATGTATTTCATTTTGGAAATTGGAAATCGAACCCTGAATGTCCATTCATGCACATCCATTTCTCTTTGAAATTGTTTATAGATGGTTAGTATTGCCCTTTATATATGGTAGAAAGAAAAAAATGATTTATCAGTAAAAATTTGTGATTTAATTTGTGAGGGTCGCAATTTCAGCAAGGTAAAATGTTAGAGGGACATCTATCGACATTTGACCCCATTAAGATATAAAGAGCATTGAGATTAAGTATTGTCTGTATCCAGTAATGAAGTTTGAGGGACATCAATCGACCTTTGACCCTATAAAGATATATGAGCGTGGTGAGGTGATTGAGTAATGACTGTCTCCAGTAATGACATCCATGAACTGTGAATATAGTTCTAAGTATGAAAAGATTCATGTCTGATTGTCACTTGCATTGGTTCACAATTAATTTAGTTAATTCATGGTTCCACTTATGCAGTTTGGCTGCTTGGAAAAGGTGCTTACAATTAGTTTGACTTGAAACTTCGAAAAACATATTTCAAAAGATCTGATTCTTCAATAACTAAGAACCAAAATGTATACTCACTTGTGATCAGCTCATGGTACCGTTATGACCAGCATTCTGAGACTGTAACTTTTGTGAAATTTTTCGAATTTGTGGAACTAGATAGGACTGATATGATAGCACTCTCAGTTAAGTTTGGGAGTCTGGAAACTCCTATTGACGTTTGACATAAAGTCATCGTTGGTAGAAGCAAGTATGGTCCAATTCCAGGAGAGGAATAGTGTCCACTTTATCTTTTGATGCTTGCCGTTTTTACACATAATGTTTTGAATTCTTTACATTTGAATGGATTTTGCACCTCCTTACAGAATAGCAAATATGCTGATTACAGATTGTGAGCTTCAACCTGGAGATATGGTGATGGTGATCCTTCCTAAAGTTCCAGAGTGGTGGTTTATTAATATAGCGTGCCATCGTGCAGGTATGTAGACCGATTAGAAATTGAAAAAAAAATAAAGAAAGAAATAGAGAAAGCAGTTGAACAGTTCAAATGTTTCGTCTTTGTCAGTTGTGATGTGTTCTTCACATAATCCACATTTTTCGAGCTCCTTTATTAACTGTTGCCACTGGAGTTAAGATATTTATTAACACCTTAGCAAATATTGTGAATGAGTAGCTTTAGAAGAAACTGACAAAATAAAAAAAATATACCTATGAGTTATTCATGATCAAGGAAATGAACTGTTATGTTTTGAAAAAAGACACAGATGTAGAAGGCTACAGAAATGCAAAGATAGCTAACAATCTGTGTATAAGAACCATTAATATTAAATACATCTACTTTAGATGAAGTCGTAAACATCGAAACCGATATTCCAAACTGCAAAAATTGGATGATTACGTTCATTATCATAAACAGCTGACATGAGGAATGGAAAAATGAAAAGAAAAAAAAACATATAAAGGTATTAAGGAAAATCATGAGTGATAAATAATTCCTTGTCATGCCTTGTTTTGCTTTCCAATTTTTTGTTCTCTCATCTTCTTCATATTTTTAGGCCTGATTGTCACTCCTGGTACATCTCTTCTGACATCTGGAGATATCAAGGACCGTCTCTTGTCCAGTAAATCTAAATGCATCATCGCTGATGATAAAGTGGCAGAGGAAGTTGACAAGGTTTGTAAATCCATGAAATAGACTCTCCAAATGTTGGTTCTGCTAAAAGTTAAAAAAAAAAAAATTTAAAAATCCATTCCACTAATTATTGTTGTTGGTCAGTTATTAGATATCACTTGATGCAAACCTACCTCTGCTGCAATTATTTTGAATTTAAATGAATTTGAAAAAAATTAAAAGTTGGTGTTGATATATTCTATGTACAGTAACCACTGTACAGTAAACGAGATATGATATATTGCTCTGTTATATATCACTCATGTACTAATGTACAAGACTATTGTATCAGCAGGCATAGATCCAGTGAGGAATGGATGTGTGTGGGAGGTGAACACCTCACACAATAACACAAAAATGACTTATTAGCACAATCTTGCAGTTTAGGCTTAATTACAGACCTAGTTTATAGCCTAAATATATCCTGGAAATGCACCCTTTGACAACTAAAATTTTCAAACTAAAATTTGCAAAAATAATTTTAATAGGTGAAGAGGTGGAGGGGGGAAGATAGCCCAGACCCCTGCATGGTAGTACACTTCAATGATCCCAGGACCACACCCTCCTTTCTCAAATTCCAGATCCACCCCAGATCATAATGTGAAAGAAAACATATAAACAGATCAATGAAACTAATACACCATGTAACAATATCATTGTAATTCCACTATGATATGAGCAGTACTGTAATACAGCTGTCAGCAATTGTATTGTTAAACTCATGTACTACATTGCCGACTTGCAGTACAAGAGTACAATGGCATGAGTACAAGTAGGTCTATTCTTGGTATGAGTACCATTTCATGATTGGTTAGAAATTAGCACTTGACATTGGCTGAATATGCATTGGATAGTCACCCAGTTGGGATAATTTTCTCTATACTGTAAAGTCATGTCCAGCTTCAGAGCACTCATAGTGTCAGTATGAGCAGTATGAATATCATTTTGCTACCAGATAAAGGCTAGGAACTGTGTGTACTGTCAATGCAAGTGCTTGAAGCATGATATTGGAGTACAGTTTAGAGAGGTACAGTATTAGCATAAAGAAATTGTCCCAACTGGCTGGGATAGTATATTAGACTATGAATATTCACCATGGGGAGCAAACACCATTTTGTTGAGACAGTTTTTTAATACTAATAGCACTGTACACTGTCCTCCCACATCATGCTGCAAAGCATTCATAGTGACAGTATGAACAGTTCTTAACTTTTACCTGGGTCAATAGAAACGTGATATTCATACTGCTCATACTTTCAGGATGAGTGCTTTGTAGCAGGACATGAAAGTACAGTCTAGAAAAGAATTGTCCCAACTGGGATGCGCAAGTGCATCCTTACTATACTCTTCGACCGTCAGTTAACATAGCATCTTTCACTTCCTTTTCAAGGTTGCAAAAGATTGTCCAGATTTAAAGAAAAAAATGCTTGTATCATCAAAAGGACACAGCAGGTCTGTATTAACTATCACCTTTCACAGTTGGCATTATTTATCGTTATCACTTGTTTGTTTTATTGTAATTCTTATTTGGATTTGCTCGTTATCGTGAATGTGATATTACGGTCTCTATAGTCAGACTGAATTTGGAAGTAAAGTTGAAAACATAATTTACAACAGCATGTTCATTTCAGTAGCTATTTGATGTGGAACTACTAGCTGGTCTCAGATTGTTATTTCTTCGATATATCAGTATTTTGACTCAAAATTTGTTTTAAATTTCATGCACGATATTTAATCACTCTTCCTTGTCATATGCTAGGAAGCCAGTTTGCTAGACGTATCAGTTGTTTTGCAATTTCATATTGTATTTTTTGCTGTTTTTGCTGTTATATTCAGTCTTCTTGTCTTTTCATTCCATTTAATATCCCCCTCACCCCCCCCCCTCCTGTTAGTTTTAGCTTTATTTTATTTGAGAAAAAGCAAAACCATTGTTCACTTGACATTGCAGTTGTTCGATGTTTGTGATTTGCATGTTTGTTTTTTGCTTCATTTTTACCAAATTTTATGCAGGTCTTCTTGGATGGATTATAATGAGAGCTTTGGAAAAGCTTCTCATTTACACGAGGTATTTGAACTTGTTTTTTGTTTCATAACAAGAAACTGTTACTATGAGTTGTTTTATACTGTAACTGTTTTGTTATGTTACTGTTTTATAATGTTACTG